>PVKS010001938.1:0-128132 GCA_004027875.1 Aplodontia rufa
AAAAAAAATAATAAACTGGTTATTTAGTACAGACTATATTACATTGTTAAATTCTACCCATGGAATGAATGGTACTGTTAGTAAACACTTTCAGGAACAGTGACACTAGTATTTAAGTATCCCCTATGTCAGGCTTCAAATAGTTATTGAGATGGCATTCACAGTGGTGATGGTTACACAGTCTTAATGATGGGACTCAAAAGGTATAAACTAATTGGAAGCCTGAGAGAGAAGGGAATGTAAGAAAAATTTAGAGAGAAGTTTGTATTGTCCAATTGTGGACACAGAAGTGAAGGATTTGCTGGAGAAAGAAAAGGAAAGAGAAAGAAAAGAAAAAAGATAAAAACAAACCCTGGAAGAAGAAAAGACAGATGTAGAAAAATAGAGGAAAGGTGAAAGAGATATTAATAAGATAGTATAAGGGTAGAAGTAAGTGCAGGAAAGTTATGCAAGTAGGGCACAGTATACTTCAAATACTAAATGAACTGACCAGAATCCCTCCTCTCACCAGCCAGGACAAAGATAGGCAGACGAGACAAGAGGGGAAAAGAGAGAAGATGAAGAAAAATAAAAGCAAAACAAAACAAAGAACGGGGAAATCAACTGAAAATACCTCAACAAAGAAAAAATGAAACAAAAACTGAAAAACAAAAACAAAAATAACAAGAGCTAATATTTTTGTTTGTCCATGAGCCAATCAACTTTTCCAGTTAGCACTCAAATACTCATCAAAAACAGGAAGGAAAAGAAAAAAAAATTTTTAAAAACCTCTTAATGAAAACTTGGAACTATGGTCACTAAAGTTGTCTCTGCACTTTGGGAGCAGATGTTCACTGTGCACCTGAAGTTTGATAGCAGGGTTTCTCAGATTGTAATTATGTGATCTCAAGTAGAGGATTGGGATATCCTCAGACTCCTGGGATTTCTTGTAGCAATAGAGCTGCCCTGGAAGTTTTTCATCTGGTCATGGAGACAAACAAGAAGAAGTGTTCATTTAGCTCGCTGTCTTCCTTCCCTTCACGGACTGAGGCTGGAAAATCACAAATTCAAGGTCAGTCTCAGCAACTTGATGAGACCATTGTTTCAAAATAAAACTAACTAAATAAAAATATCTGGGGACATATTTCAGTGGTAGAGAGGCCCTGGGTTCAATCACCAGTACTCACAGTTCTTGTGGGCTGGGAATCTGGAAGCAGCTCAACTCAGTGTCTCTGGCGCACAGTCTCACACATAATAGCAGTTAAGGAGTCCTGGGGGTTGGAGTCACCTCAGGGCTTGACAGATGAAGATCCACCTTCCAAGTTTGCTCACATGGCTTCTGGCAAGGCAGAATGGCTGTGGGCTGCTGGTCTGAGGCATCTATTCCTTGCCAAGTGGGCCTTAGGGCATAGAAGGCTGGCTCTATTCCTTCAGGCTTGAGGTGAGGTTCAATTGGAAGGGCTGTAAGTCCAAAATCAAGGTGTCAGCAGGACCAGGCTCCATTTGAAACCCATTGGGGAGAATGTGTCCTTGTTTCTTCCTTGGGCAAATTTAAAATCACACATAACCACTGCAACACTGTCATGCAGAATTGTTCTGTCCTGAATATTCTCTGTACCCTCACCTTACTCACCATTAATCTATTTACCCTTTCCATAGTTTGGCCTTTTCCAGATTGTCAAACAGATGGAATTGTTAAATATAAAGCTTCTTCAGACTACTTCCTTTCATGTATAAATATGCATTCAAATTTTGTCTAACCTTTGTCACAGCCTGAAGGATCCTTCTTTTTCTTTTTTTAAACGCTAAATAACATTCCATTATTTGAATGTGCTACAGTTTATATATTGATTACTTCCAAGTTGGACAATTACAAATTAAGCTACTCTAAACATTCATGTATATTTTTTTATATGAACTTAAATTTCCAACTACTTGGTTTAAATATGAATGTATCGCTGGATCATATAGTATGAGGACGAGTAGTTTTATTTTTTAAAAAAGCCAAATATTTTTCCAAAGTGACTGTGCAATTTTTGTGTTCCCACCAGCAATGAATGATAACTCTCGCTCTTACCTACCCTCAGTAGCATTTGGTATCATCAGTGTTCTCAATTTTGGCCATTTTAATCAGTGTGGAGTGGCAGCTCATTGCTTAGCTGGCATTTCCTAGTTTACATAGGATGTAGAGCATTCTGACACATGTTTATTTGCTATCTGTGTATTTTCTTTGCATAGGTTCCTATTAAGGTCTTTGTCAAGTTTTTGAACAGTTTGGTTTTCATAATGTTGAGTTTTAAGTAGACATTGCATGTTTGGGATGATATCCATTTTTTAGATGTGTCTTTTAAATATTTTTCCCAGTCTGTGGCTTTTCTTTTAATTTTCTTTTCAGTATTTCATAAACAAGGAATGCTTAATTTTAAAGAGGGCCAGCTTATCACTTCTTTCATGGATGTTGTCTTCGCTGGTGTATCTAAAAGGTCATCACCAATAATCCCAAAGCACCCAGGCAGTCATTTGCACCTTTATTAACTTTTTAGTTTTATACTTTCACATCTTATACTTAGGTTTGTGATCCATTTTGGCTCAATTTTTTTAAAATATATTTTTTCAATGCTGGGCATAAAACCCAGCATCTCCTGTGGGTAAAGCAAGCAATCAACCATTTAGCTACTCCCCTGCCGTATGGTGAATGAAATGTTGGGAAAGGTGTAAGGCCTCTATCTATATTTATTTTATTTTTCCACAAAGATGTCTAGCACTATCTGTTGAAAGACAATTTCTTCTTTATTTCATTGCTTTGTTCTTTTATCAAAATCAAGTTGTTCCTATCTATGTGGGTCTATTGCTGGATTCCAGCCTGTTCCATTGATCTTTCTATTCTTTCAACAATAGCATTGTGCTTTGACTACTGTAGCTTTATAGTAGATTGTAAAAACTGAAAGCATCAGTTTTCTAGTTTTTTCCTTTTCCTTCAATATTACATTGATTACTCTAGTTCCTTACTTCAGAATCATTTGTCAATATCCACAAAATAACTTCCTTGGATCTTGACTGACATGATGTCAAATTATAAATCAAATTTGGAAGAACTGAAAGACTGATAATAGCAAATCTTCATATCAACGAACAGGTAATATTTCTTCATTTAGTTAGTACTTGATTTCACTCATCAGAGTTTTGTAGTTTTTCTCAAATGCGTTCTGAAGATGCATTTGTTATATGTATTCATAAATGTTCTATTTTTCTGGATAAAAGGTCCACTTCTCCACTGCTGCTATTATATAGGAAAGCAATTGACTTATGCTTAGTAACATTGTTTCCTACAGTGTTATGAACAGGTTTGTTCAAGGTTTGTTTTACTGTGTGTGTGTGTATGTATGTGTGTGTGTGTGTGATTCTTTTAGATGATCTGCACAATTAAGTCACCTGCATACACAATTTTAATTTTTCCTTCCCAAGTAAATATATGTTTAATTTCTTTTTGTTACATAATTTATTATCCATGATCTTTGTTTCTTTAATTTTGGTATTTTTGGTGGTTAACTTCCAGTCTTGACTAAGTACAGCAATGTATAACAGTTTTATCACTTCCTGTAGAATTTGAGAGCACTCTTCCTGTTGAATCATTGTTCTTAGTGTTTAACTGTTAATTATATTTGGCCTTAAATATATTATTATTACCATCCTATGTAGTGAATATAGATGGGGCATGTCAAATTCTCACCTGTTTACTGCTTCTGTTACTCTTCACTTGCCCTGCATTTACTGGCTTATGCTACCAATTGTTGTGTACAAGCTGGATAATGTCGATCAACTTTTGTTTAGCATCGAATTTCTGTTAACACATCCTATCAAGTTTTGTCTGATAATATATTTTCGTTCTTCTCTTCACTCTATAAACAATTTTCAGCAGGCAGTTATTTTCATTTTACATGTTAAATTTATAATTCTATTTTGTTATCTTCTGCTGTACTGTGGGGTTCCACTGAGAAGTGAACTTCCAAAATTATTGTACTTTCCTTTCTCCTATAAGTCTTTTTCCTTTTTTTTTTTTTTGATACTGAGAATCTAAGCCAGTGATACTTGACCACTAAGCCACATCCCTAGTTATTTTTATTTTATTTTGAGAGAGAGTTTCACTAAGTTCCTGAGAGTCTTGCTAATTTGCTGAGGCTGGCCTCTAACTTGCAATCCTCCTGTCTCAGTCTCCTGAATTGTTGGAACTATAAGCATGCGCCACCTCAACCAACTTCTCTTATGAATATTTATAATTCTATATTTGGTTTAATTGTCTGTTTTCTTTGATAGGACATCAATCATGTGCATGTTAGAAACTCGTATATTTATATATAATATGTAATCTTTTTTCTCTGCTTTTTTCCTGAACGTATGCCAAATTATTTTTTGAAATCATAAAGTCTTTCTTCTACTATGACACTTTCCTTTATACTCATCAATTGAGTTTATTATTTCAATTAGTATATGCTTGTTTTGCTGTGTTAGAATTTTCATTTTACTTTTTGTTAATACCAATTTTCTGGTAATTTGAAAGAAAAGTATAACTTTTTAAAATGAAACGAATCATAATTATTTAAAATTTCTTATAAACTTCATACTTGCATTTCTTAAGGGTCAGTTGCTCATGTCTTTTTCTATTTTTTCTTGTAGTTTGTTTAGGAATTTTGTTCTTGAATGACAGACATTCTAGGTGATAGTTGCATATCTCTAGTAAACATGTGTTTGTGCCTCTTACAGGTAGTTAAGTCAAAACAGGATCACTACAAAAAAGTTACAGAAGTAAAGAAGGGTATAATTTTTGAGCATGGGTCTGCATTTGGAGAGGTCCTTCAAAAATCTATAATCAGAGTTTTATTAGACTTGTTTTCCCTGCCCATTCCTGGAATTTAACTTTTTCCTCAAGAAACAAGTGAATTTTCAGTGTTTTTTTCTCTTACGTGCTGCTTTCTGATAGCATTTCAGGCCTTATTATCTCTTCTTAATCTGTCAAAAATACTCTGAGGGGGAAAAATGACCTAGGATATTGCACTCACCTAAAAACATTTCCTTTCTCTACCAGATTTTGGTCCACTCATGCTAGATACTTTGGTAGAAAGCAAAGTTTTGGGGTTAATTATTTTTATCTCAAGGTTTGTGATGATTTTAGAGAGAAGGTTGATTTTGTGTAATGTATTGATTCAGATTTGCAAACAGATTTTAAAGAATTTTATACACTATTCTCCTTACCAGAGAACACTGGGGAGAAAGTGAATTGAACTATATTTTAAGATTATCTAATCATCTCATATGTTAATCATATTGCATTGAATTTGTGGGTTAAAAGGCTGATATTATCTAGGTAAATACAAGTGGTTTAAATGAAAAGCCATGGAAAAGATCACAAGAAAATATTGTTCCCTAAAAACACCACATAAAATAATTGATATTCTACAAAATACTAATGTTTGAGTACAGAAATAGCTGGGTTTTTAAGATTATCTAAAAACTAAAATTCAAATGAACATTCAATTTTTCAAGAAAATGTAGTTTTGTGTTTCAAGTTCCACTTGAACACTGCTGATATAAGGAAATATGATTTGTTTTTGCATGCCAACCTTGTAACATTTTCCCTTACTATACTCATTAATTCTTAGAGTTGATTTGTAGATTCTTTGGAATTTTGCACAAAGGCAGCTAAGTCCTCTTTGACGTGAAATAGTTTCATTCTTCCCAATGACTAGGTTATTTTACTAATGAGAATTCAAGATATTCTTTCTTCTTCCAGCCTCTCCCGTATTCTTTCCTACAGCTTCTATTTTTCTTCTGAAGAAAGTTATCTGATTTTGTATATTGTCGACATTCTCCGTAAAAGCCTTCATTTGACATATTACTCATATTTAGCTGGATCCCCTTCCTGCTTGATAGTTTTAATATTGCCTGTGGTTGGATTGGGTCTCACAATTATTTTGCCTCTGCACACTGCACTATTTATATTGACTATGTATATGTCTCATAACTTCTGTTGTTGTTCTTGAAAATAGTCACATTGTAGGGTACTCAGGTAAATATTTATTATGTTTAAAAATGAGCATGAAATTCCTTCTTCTGGGGCTTTGCTGTGGGGGTTTGTGTTAATTTACTTAGGAATTAAAATAGGCTTAAAGTTAGGGATTTCTCTCATTACCTTCAGTCTATAGAGGCTTCTAATTTCTCTAGCGATAGTCATTTCCACAGTGTCTACACTGGCTTTATCTTTGAGTCTTTCCTTTAACCATTTCCCCAGAGAAAGTGTATTTATTGGTGTTGTTCCAGATATATTCCATTGTTGGTTTCACCCCATGCTTTTTAAGTGAGGTCTTTAGGGTAGAAACAGCTTTCTCCAATGCTCAGATGCATCCTTAGTGATAGGAAGGTGCTCTCAACCTGGCTCTTCAGGTCTGGAGTTTCTGATCTTTCCCCACTGCAATTGCTAGCATACTACTGATTAAACACATCCTGACCACTTTAATGACCATCCAGCTATCTTAGAGAAGAGCAGCAATATTTTTATTTCAGTTTTTGAGCTGAAACTGAAAATCTGTATTATAATTTAGGGTGCTTTTGCGCTAAAATACCATGTTTTATTCTTTGCTAGTTTATCCTATATTCTAATACAAATATCCTTTGCCATCCACTCAATGACCTTAGCAGAGAGCTCTCAATAAATAGAATGTGCCAATGGTACACCACCAAGACATGAGATGTCAGGTTGCTGAGACGATGTAACTGACCCAACAAATAATAAGCAAGCGTAAATAGGACTAAAGTTTTGAAAAACTTAATCTCATTCCCTACTGTCACTCTTCATAATATTTTCCCTCTACAAGGGGCTGAAGGTCATTCCTACACTTACGCAATTTTATTCATTTTCTAACTAATGCAGAAAATGGAAGCTTTACACTTCTTGAGCATAGAAGAAAATGACTTTTATTTTATTTCTGTAATCTGTCAAGTTCAGCCTTCCAATCCAATGCAGAAGTGTTAGTGATATCTCTCTGCATATTTACTGAGAACTGAATCTTAGACTCATGTTCCTCACATTCAAGTGGCTCTCAAAAGTGTAGTGGTTGATGAAGTAAAATGCCACATTCAGTGACTTGCAAATATAAAGCAAAATGCTTTCAGGGAAGTCAACTGAAATGCATGCATTACTCAAACGATCACTCTTATGTTGGAAATACAAAGTTAATAAAAGCACAGTGGAGGGTGGTCTGCCATACTCTTTGTTTTATTTTTTCCAAGTAGAGCTTGGCTTGTGCATTTACAATAAAATATCATGCTGCTCCCATTACAAATTCCAATTTACATGAATTTATACCTTACCTCTGAGAGTTCAAGATGGGCTCCAATTTCCAAAGCAACATTAGCCTGGGAGCAAAATTTAAAATGCTTGTCTTTGTTATAGATTTCAAAGGAGAGGAAAAATAAAATATATTTCTTGACTGCATGTCTTTTTTGTGACAAAAATATACATCTATAACTGAAAATACGTGCTAGTATATTTAATGCAGTATTGCAAGCCATTTCTGAGTGTCAAATGCTGCAGGGCCCTTGAATATGATGTTAAAATATAGCTTGCATAATAATAAAACTGAGAATAGCCTCAGAACTTCAATAGCAAAAAGCTTACTTTCCTCCAGATTCAGTAACATAATAGCTCATAAAATTAAAATAAGGTGACATAAATCCTATAATATAGTTTCTTTAAAATCTATGTGTAACTGTGAATGCATTCTTAGAGTAAAATACTAAGCTCAAACAAAAATATTTAATTCCATAGTACACTATTCTTACTTGTATTGAACTACAACTATCTAAATTTGTGTTGTCCTGCCTATGATGAGAACTAGACTTGGTTGAGGAGGCTAGGATAATTATACTCAGATAATTTTGGCAAATAGATGATATAATGATCAAACCTATAAAGGAAAATGAAATCAACCAAATCTGTTTCTTATGTGGAATTCAAGTTACTTGAAAACCAATGATAAATATACTAAAAAATGTGAGTCTGTAATCACTCTTGTAAGGACAGATTTGGCACATGAAATCACTTAAAATATGATTCTTTTATGTTTATTAATCTCACTTATGAAAAACCAGCACTCAGGCCTTTTTGTCACCTCTATTTGTATATTGAAAATTTGTTCAAAGAAACAAAAGCTGGTTTGGCTATTGGATTGTTGACATTACAAATACAACTCTTTTTTTCAATAATTGTTTTTAAGTGAGGTCTTGTTATGTCATCCACGCTAGTCTTGAATTCCTTGGCTCAAGTGATCCTCTCAACTTGGCCTTCTCAGTAGCTGGTACTACAGGCATGTGCTACCACAACTGATCAAGCAACACTTGCTATTCTGCTATACTCTAATTTTTATTATAATACATCTTGCTTTCTTTTTCATTGTCTCTTAGTTATTTGCTCAGATACCCAGATAATATACAGAAGAAACCAATTGATAATTTTTAGATTTGATTGAAATGTGTGATTTTTAATCCCACCAAAAATCAGTTGCTTCATTTTGGAATTCAGAAACACATATGAGCCTTCAGAACAGTTAATTTTTTTAACATTGAGACAAAAATGAAATTCAGAATATAGAAATGTATGAAAACAGTATTTTTCTAGAAAACAAATGCATGGAATTTAAATATTAGAAAATTAAGTGAAGCGAAAACAAAAAATGAGCATACATTTAAGGACACATTGAGCTAATTTAGCAGTACATTGGCCACTTATTACATAGGCAAAAAACAGAATTGATCACTGGTTCTACACATATAGGCAACTGGATGGATAGATAATCATCACCAAATTAATTTTGAATCATGTCATAAGTATAACAAAAGCATAGTATATTTCTTTTTAAATTTTAAAATTTTAGTTAAATTTTAAAAATGTAATCTTAACACTTGAAATTATTTTCTATTTCTAGTAGGTATAATGGTTTTAAAACATCAAGTAACGATATCGCTGCCTGAAGAGTAATCATCTATTCTATTTTTCAATGTTTGTAAAATACATGGAAAGTATTGGTTTTCCTTACAGCAAGACATCAAAAGGAACACATTCATAACTGGTATTTGTGAAACACTTTGACTACAGTCAAGCATGTGATAAATTGTGCCTTTGTCACATCCACTGTGGATGAGAAACACAGGGTAAGAGTTAGGAACCTCAGGGTTTCATTTCATGGTCTAAAAATCAGCATTTCAAACTATTTTGAAATGAATAGGTTTCTACCTGCATTAGAGGCATCTGTTCCCTGAGGGCCATTTGTACACTCATCCTTCACAAACTGACTGGGAAAAGCGGGCCCTTCCACGTTCTTCCATTTGATTGAATATCCTCTCAATTCATCTTATGAGAGCTAAGAGACAACTTTTTCAATGGCCCTGGAAGTTTATCTTTCCACATTTATGATAATTTAGTAAAGAGCCCATCCAGTGGAACTGGAATAATTCAAAAGAACATGCTGCTGCAAGCCACTGACTTCAAAGTCCTTCCCTTTTCAATAAAACTATTTCTGAATGCCCTCTCTCCACTATCCAGCAACACCTCTTCCTGCTTCAGAGGTCTTCCCTAGTTACATAGTCAGGCTTCCTCACCTGTGAATGTTGACCAAACTTTATGCAAACCATCCCTACATGGATTAAAATGTGGGTTGAGACAACTGAAGACAGGAGACATTCTATACTTTCTTTATTATCTGTTAGTTTCCCCTTATTTTGATTTGTAGTACATGATGTTTACTCCTGTTCTATTGATATGAAATCCAACCCAGTTAATAAATTTAACTTCCTTATGTATGTGTGTAAAATATAGTGAAACTCATTTTTATGTACAATGTTTTGTTAGGTTCTAAGAAACAGAAGCTGAGTGAGCAAGTGAATAAGTCATTTTGTACCTGGACACAGAACTTTTGGCTAGGTCATTAACTGAAGGCTTTATAATTACTGTGATCTTTATTCTCTGAGATAGTTTCTCTTTCTATCAAAAATCACTGAATGGTGGGCTGGAGTGGTGGCTCAGAGGTTGGAGGACTTGCTTGGAGTGCTTGAGGATCTGGGTTCAAACCCCAGCACCACATACGCAACTAAGTGTCAAAGAAACAAATGCCAGATGAAAAAATAAATAAAATTGATTTTCTCTCCCTCTCTCTCTCTCTCTCTCTCTTTTCAAAGACAAGATAAAAATATAAATAAAATTGATTTTCTCTGTCTCTGTCTTCCTTTCTCCACCCCCCCATTCTCTCCCTCTCTCTAAAAGAAAAAAAATCACTGAATGCTTAGGAACAATGACTTAATTCTTTTGAATCTTACCTTTTTAATGGAAAAATGACAGTCATCTTTATTCCATATTTTACTTTCTTTGGAAAAATAATAAATAATTAATTATAATCTAACTTGTGAACAAGCCAACACATTGGCTACCATAGTATCATGACTTGATGAATGTCAGTTTCCTTTATCTCTTTTGTGTTATTTCTTATTATTTAACATTTTAATAACTGTCAAGAGATCTCTGTGTTGATCAAAGTTTAAAGATGTTTTAAACGATTCCAGAACTTAATGAAAGTAGCTGTTTCATGAAACTTTTATCAGCCTTTAGACACACTTCATCCAATTGGCATCAAAGGCAAATAAGAATTCTGAGATCTAGAAAGATTTTTACAATTTTAATCTTTAACATAGTGTTAAAGAAATGTGGGACCATCCATTTCGGGTTTAGACTCATTTTTCACTGATGCCCAAACTTATTCCTGTGGAAAGCAATGGTATTTCACTGCCATTAATCTTAGCAGATTTAGAATCTCCAACCTTTACTTACCATAGCATATATTGTCATTCACCTGAGGATTGCACACTAATGGTGTTTAAAGATCTCATTTTTAATCAACTCTGCCAGATTAGTCAAATGCTCTTAAGACTTTGTTTTCTCAAAGTCAAAATGCACACAGGATTTTAAGGGCATAATAATATTTGCCAACTACCAAAAGGTGATTCCTGCCTTTGACCAATATTCATCCTGAACCAAATTTCATTTCCTGAATTTTAATGTGACTATTTAGTTCATGATGATTCTTCAGAGTACTGATTTTAAATATGGGAGATAAACACATCTGTTTGCAGATTTCAGTGTCAGAAATTGTTCTGGGTAACCGCAAAACAGTAATTGAATGCTTTGATGCCTTAATTTCCTTCCTTATGAAGTAAGATCAATAACACCTTCTGCTAAGGATGACTTAACATATGACCTGGTTGGTAAGGAATTTAGTGTACACATCATTAACAAATATCCATGATTATCTATTTTGTTTCCCCTGGATTTCTCATTTTTAAAAGCATAGCTACACACTGGTAGATAGTGAACCAAACTTACTGCTCCAAAGTTCTCTGGGTCTGCATGACATTTAGAGATGGCATTTGAAGATCTTTAATTGGGGACAGTGCTTTATCTCCCATCTGATAGCCTCAAACATCTTGTAGGCTTTTAAGTATGATAATTATATATGTACACTTTCTACCTGATCCTGGAAAGGCATGCATTTTTTCTATATTCATAATCATATGAAATTATTACAAATGTAAATATAGCATACTTTCCACTGGAGAAAACAATTTTTTTGTCATTGTTCATTTCACATATTAATTAAGATGTTCAGCATTTTCTTCGTAGTATTAGGGAAAGATGTTCTTAGGCAAAGACTTTTGGCAAAGTCCTATACTCTTATGGAGTTTATATTGATATCTCTTCTCTTTTGCCAATCATCCCACATTCATCTCAGTGTGCTTCTCTCCATTATATGTATGTCTTATTTAAATGACAGAATAAGTGCTAATGTGAAAAGTGAAGTAAATATACAATCCAAGTGATATGCACTTATATTATTAATGGGTTCCCAATTCCCAAAGATATAAATAATATCATAAACTCCTAATTTTGCTTGAGTTTTAGTCACATTTTTAATGATACCTATGCAGAATTGGAACTACATTATAAATATTTCATCTTAAATCTCCTGATTGATTGTAAGTTGAAGTAATTCATTCAAAATGTTTTCAGCATTTACTTTCTGAAATGTTTTTCCTCTTTGAAAACATACACTAATTGTGTAAGAACTACATGTCTTTTCACAGTACCAGTTTTTTAATTTTTCTACTTCAACTTGTTTATGTAAAATAATTTAAGAAAATGTGTCTAAGTATTTAAATAACTACTAAACATAAAATTGTTTCTGAAACTATCATGTTTTCTGTATGCCAGCATGTCTAATCACTATCCCCCAGGGTTTTTGTCTGTTTCTTGATGCTTGAAAATTCTGAATTAGGTCCACAAAAGTAGTTGTGAATAAGATTATTGGGTGTGCCAGTGTGCTCCACGCAGTCATACCCTATGCTATTTATCCCAGCATAACCATAAATCAGTCTTCTCTGATTTCTTTAACATCTAGAAGATGAATTACATAGTTATGTATTATTGTTATTGATATGCTATGTCAATTGTTACACTACCAGCTAATTGGGAGGCTGAGGCAGGAGAATTCAAAATTCCAGGCCAGTCTTGGCAACTTAGCAAGATCCTATCTCAAAATAAAACAAGATGGGTTGAGGGCATAGCTGTAGTTCAGTTCTTCCCTATCATTTGTGAGGCCCTTGGTTCAATTCCTAGTACCACAAAAATATATTAAAATGTAACAAAAAATGTTAAATGTTTTATTTCATTTATTGAAAAATCAGAACTAATCAGAACTGATGGGCAGTCAAAACCTCAGCTAGTGTAATGCTAAATGGAGAAAATCTGAAAGCATTTCCACTAAACTTGGGAACAAGACAAGGCTGCCCAGTCTTACCACTTTTATTCAATATAGTTCTGTAGACCCTAGCCAGAGCTATCAGCCAAGAGAAGAAAATTAAAGGGATAAGAATAGGAAGAGAAGAAGCCAAATTATCCCTTTTGGTGACGACATGATCCTATATCTGGAAGATCTCCCCCCCAAAACAAACAAACAAACAAAAAAACTCTACCATAAAACTGCTTGAACTTATAAACAGATTTATCAAAGTAGCAGGATAAAAGATTAACACCCATAAATCAATAGCTTTCCTATATGCTAACAATAATAGGGTAGAAGTAGAAAATAGGAAACAAGTCTCATTCTCAATATCCTCAAAAAGAATAAAATACTTAGGAATTAATCTAACAACAGAAGTAAAAGATTGTTACAATGAAAATTATTAAAAATTGAATAAAGAAAATAAAGACCTGAAAAGATGGAAAGAATTGCCATGTTGTTGTTTAGGCAGAATTAATATAATTAAAATGACCATTTTGCCAAAGCACTATACAGATTCACTGCAATCCTCATCAATAATGATACATTCTTTACAGATGTAGAAAAAGCAATTTTCAAATTCATTTGAAACAACAAGAAATCCAGAATAGCCAAAACATTACTAAGCAGAAAGATTAAATGGGTGGTTTCACAATATTAAAATTAAAATTATGCTATAGAGCTGCAGTAACAAAAACAGATGGTACCAGTAGCAACATGGTAACGAGACCAATGAAATAGAATAGAAGACTCTGAGACAAACCCACAAACCTTTAAACATCTGATATTTGACAAAAGGAGTCAAAATATAACATTTTTAATGATGCTGGGCAAAATGGACAGGGATTTGCATGAAGTTGAAATTAGATCCTTATCTCTCACCTTGCATAAAAATCAAGCCAGTGTGGGACCAAGGAATTAAGAATTAAACCAGTTACTATACAACTTCTTGGAGAAAAATTAGAACCAACACTCCAGCATATAGGAGTTGACAACGACTTTCTCAATAAAACTCCCAAAGTGAAAGAACTAATGTTAAGAATTAATGAGTAGGATATCATTAAATTAAAAAAAGTTTTTTCTCAGCCAAGGAATTGGTCAAAACTGTCAAGACAGAACCTACAGAAGGGGAATTAATAATGACCTATGATTCCTCCAATAGGAGATTAATATCTAAAATTTACAAATAACCTAAAATCTTAATATTAAAAAGGGTCAGAGAGCTAAACAGAATCTTCTCAACAGAGGAAATCAAACAAGCCAATGAATACATGAAAAAGTGTTCTAAATCACTGGTAGTGAGAGAAATGCAAGTCAAAACTAAATTAAGATTTCACCTCACTCTAGTCAGATTGGAAAAGTTGAAGAATATAAAAAATAACAGATTCTGGAGGAGTTGTGGGGACAGGAACACTACCATATGGTTGGCAGAACTGTAGACTGGTACAGGTGCTCTGGAAAGCAGTATGGAGTCTCTTCAAAGAATTAGGGATGGATCCACCATATGACCCAATTTATCTCTCTTTTGGGTATTTTCCCAGAGGAGTTAAAATCAGCCCAACAAAGGACACTGCTAAATCAATGTTCATAGCAACTCAATTTACAGGTAGCTAAATCATGGACCCAGATGCCCATCGCTGGATTAATTGATCCAAAAATTCTGATAAACACATGTTCACACACACACACACACACACACATACACACAATGGAGTTCTGTATGTTCTTTGAAGGTAAATGGTTGATAATACAAGAAATAATGCTGAGTGAAATTAGCCAAACCCAGACACTCAAGGGTCAAATTTTCCCCTCATTTTTGGAGGCTAGAACAAAACCCAGGCTTGGGTGAAAAGTAATCAAGTTCTTGTGTTCAATCTACCAAAGACATAAGAACATTTAATCTAGAGGAATTATAGATATGTTGGAGATGGAGGGGTGAGAGGAGAGGCAGAAGGGAGGGGAAAGGGAGTGAAGAAAGGGAGGGGTCAAGGGAAACAATAAAAAAATGTAGCATATTCTTTATTCCCACCAGAAGCTAAATAGTATTTATAGAATCATTTAATTCTGGAAAATCCACAACTATATACATACACACAAACACACACACATATAAACATATATGTGTATCTATATACATAGATACATCAGGACATTATGTAATTGCTATAAGTTGGAAATATAGAGAACCAAGAGACTGGAGTGTGGGCAATGTGGTAGTAACTCTGGATTAGGATCAAATGTATATCATATTGTTACTTTATATGCATTTATTTTTATACAACTCAACTCCTTAATAAAAGAAAAGCAGAAATGGTCTTCAGTCTGCATTCTATTCTAAATAGGCATTAGTATCAATAAGGCAAAACAAGTGTCACTACTGTGTATGTGCACAGGTTTCAGACTTTTATTTTACCATATTTATTGTAACTGGGATGCCATTAAAAAAAAACAAAGAAAAACAAAAGGTAAATGCAACTTTATGATCACTTGAAACAAACTTCAAATGCTGTCCATTAAAGTCCTGAAGTTGGTTTACAGTGCTTTTCATTTTTATTACCTAAAATATATTCCCTCAATAACTATTAGCAGATGTTACTTAGTATTCACATGTAGTAGTTCATCCAAAAATATGGTTTTTAGTGTTTTCTTTTTCAATGGCTTTCCCATTATGTTTTCAAAATGAAAACTCCTATGTCATGATAGGTGACCCAGTCAGGCAACATTAAACAGCTATGTGCTCACATAATAAATCAAGTTTATGTTTGGGTAAATGTAATAGACTAACCAGCCCAGTGAGTGATGATCAGATCTCTGTACATTTCTATAATACTAGACTGAGGAGACATTGACCCACAACTTTCCCTACTCCAGCCACAACCAAAGGTAGGTCCAAGTTGCAGTCTTTAAACTCAAGTTTCACTTTCTTTTTTATATGACCAATTGGATTACACACATGATTCTCTTATTAATATGTGAAAATCAAATTCAAAGACTGAACAAGATATCAGGCATAAGTTAAATTAGATTTTAAGATGTCATATGTGGCTATTGACATTTAAAGTTTCAAGTGTCCTTGAAATAAAAAGACTCAGAGAAGTATTAAACTTGATCACCTGAATCAGTGTTCCTTATCTGTCTGCTCACCATGGATCCATCAGAGTTTCACACCCCACAGTTCTTCCCAGTTCTTGGTTCCTAAGGTCAATAAGATACGTCAAAGATGTTTCAAATGATTCAGAATGAAAACAATGAGCGTTCAATAAAATGTATTGATTACTCTGCCAGACTATGATAAGAAAAAGATCACTGGCCCTCCTAGAGGTACAGGGTTGATAGAAAGACACACTAAAATTTGTGCAATGACATACTACATAATGCAACAAGTTCTTAAACTGATGTTTGTGCTCCTTAATAGAGGGACAACTTAGCCACATTGAGAAATTTGGGAAACTGAGATTACAGGATGGCCAGAACCTAACCTGGTGACATAAGTTGGGAAAAAGGAGGACATGCATGACGATATGATGACAGAAAACAATAACAACATGTAACCTTTGAAGAAGGATCAAAAGCAAAAATTAGACTAAATTTAAATGTCTAATAAGTCAAAGAAGCCCAAAAACCAAGACCACTGATGACATCAGTGTGACCAAAAGTCTAGAAAAATAGAAGAGGGGGCCAGGCTTAGTGAAAGCAGAGACAAGCCAAGATATGGTTAAAACAGATTTTGAACCAGGACGATGGATTTTGGATCCTGAATTTCCTGAATTTTATCAACTACATCCTTCTCACATGACACATCCCATCAAGTCGAGGTATAACTGATAAGCACACTGGGAAACTTGGACTGTGCACTAGTGGTCTTCTTTCTACCCTTCCTTTTGTAGTTCCTTGGAAACAATCTACAGTAACTACCAGTGCTAAAGATCTCACGTAGTCTTCATTTAGATTTTAAGGGAGACAATATGCAAAGCAACATGCAAGTGCAAAGGTAAAAACACGTTAGAAAGAAGGTAACTGGCCCTGAAGTTACTAAGTAGCTGGAAACGTCCTGGTTACTCCTACGGATCTATTTTCCTTTTCCCGCCCAGTTCAGTACCCCACAGAAGAACTGCATGATCAATAGAATCCAACAACCCTGGAATCTGGCTGAGTTTAACCAAAGATGATCATGAAGAAAAGGAAGGAAGAAGAGTACGAACCAGGTTTCTATCCTATCCCTGGTGGGTCATATTGAGCTGGGGGTTTTAACCAAAAGCAGCAGATTCTGTCAAGAAGTCAACTTAAAATCCTCATCATTTCCCTCTCTCTTTTTCTGTTTCTCTTATGAACCACTTTTTCCTATTCATCTATGATTAAGATGGTGATGGTGATGATGTTCCAGTCTTATTATTCCTGGCACTGAAGTCCTTTCTGATTTCCTACCCATTAAATAACCCTTTAAAAATATCATTATTTTCCCCAAATTATCCAAATGCAGCATGCTATCTCTTATCTTGTCAGGACAATAACTGGTTTGGTAATTGGCATGAGGAATTGACTGAGGACATAGACACTTCAAGAATTCAGCAGCTGGCTGGTTGGGAGGGGAAGAACGTGGCCTGTAGTACCTATCACTTAAGATGCAGAGCAGGTGGAGCATAAGGCTCTAGAAGATAAAGTGCCTAAGAAAAATTATCCTATGATATCCGAAGTAATTGTGAAAATGGAGCTTCAGTTGGCATTTCGATGGCTCTAGTACCCAAGGACATCTAACTCATAAAACAGAGGAAGAATAAGAACCTTTCCATGACAGGTTTGAAGGAGTCCCTCATTCTTTCAAGTCCAAGAAATAGCAAAAATAGCTGAGGATTATTAAATCAAGGCCTAAGAAAATCTGCACTGGTAGACCCTGAGATTGCAAAGGGGAAATTTTAATTTCTCTTAAGTTTTTAATTTAATTTAATATTTTATTTTATTTTATTTCATTTATTTGTAGAGCAGAGCATTTAAATAGTCTCTTCAAAGCCTGAGAAATCCAGACACCAATCTCTTAAGGAAAATAGCATCCTATGGAAATGATTTCCAGTTCTATTTTCAGAGGTACTTGCTTACAAGAAGCTTCTGAAGAGGCAGATCCACCGTTCTCCATTGCTTCTATTACCATAGTGAGATTTATATTCCATCAAAACCCACAAAGGGATGAACAAGACCTTTCACAGCTAGAGCTCACCCACATTTTGAAAAATTTAGTCCTTAATGATGCTGCAGTCGCAGCAAACTGAAGTATATATATATATGATGGTGGATTATAAATGTAATAGGAAAATATAATTTAGATGGGCCTGAACTGGATTAATTTAAATGAACACAATCACTTGGGATTCAGGATTTAATGTGTACTCAAACACCTGACAGTGGCCCTTATTTTCTACCATTTGTGTATGGAAGTACAGATATAATGCTGACATAAATAAGTGCAAAACCATGACGTCACTGATGTCACATGGGGAGGAATCAGTTTTAGGGTAAGAGCAATGTTTATAAGGATTATGTGCAGACTTGTCACCCACCCCATAATCGCACTCTTAGAAGGTCCCCAAAGACATTCTTTTCATTAATGCAAAGTGCTTTGTGAGGGATTCCCCACTGTCCTTTAACACTTGCTTTCAAATATAGTTGAGAGAGAGACGTTAATGTAAGAATTCTGTAGTTGAATTGGGCTCCATGATTGTGAAATAGATTTACCATATACCAGTTGCGAGTCTGAAATTTCTGTCTCTTGTGCAAGACTGGTGAGACCAAACACTCATACAAAATGTTAAGGTGCTATGGTTTAGATATGAGGTGCTCCCCAGAAGTTCATGTGTGAAGCAACACAATAATGTTTCAGAGGTGAAATGATTAGATTCTGAGAGGTATAACTTAATCAATAGATTAATCAACTGATTTGGATTAATTGGGTTGGAACGGTAGGCAAGTGTAATGAGACCAGAGGAGCTGTGTCCCTAGGGGCATGGCCTTTTGCATTTATATTTTTCTCTGGTGAGCTCTTCCTGCTGCCTTGTTGCCATTTCCTAAGCTAGTTTCCTTTCTGATGCTCTTCCATCATGATGTTCTACTTCAACTTGGGCCTAGAATAACAGAGCCAGCCATCTATGAACCTCTGAAGCTGTGAGCCCACAATGTGATGGAAAACCTCACTAAAACACAAATTAGTTCCATGAAGAGGGGTTTTCTCTGTGACCAACTTAACCATGTGGTTCAAAAGTTTGGGGAACTTTTTGAAATTTGTGGGAGAAATCTTAAAAATTTCAGAGAAGCAAATTGGAAAAGTTTTAATTTGCTCTAAGAAGAGTTTAATGGGTGGCTCTGGTGGGACCTCAAATGACCAGAATGCTGAAGGAATGAGGAAAGTGATGACTGGGGTCATGAGGTTTCAGAGTAGGAGGAGCCTATTGGAAACTGAAATAAGCTCATTTTTGTAACATTCTGGAAAAGAAGTTGTCTATGTTTAGTCCATTTCCTAATCCCTTCTGCAAGGTTGAATTTAAAGGTAATGGACTCATTAATCTGGCAGAGGAAATTTCAAGGCAGCACAGCATTCAGGGGGTGGCATGGGTATTGCTGGCAGCTTTCAGCCAAATTTACTGTGATAATCAGAGGAAGAAAACTCAGCAGAAACAGCTGAAGAACTTGCAGTTTAGATAGAAAAGTGGAAGTAACACTGGGATTAAGGAATTTGTGATTATTACAGGCATTGCGGCCACTAAAGAGATGGTAGAAACAATAGGAAAGATGTTTGAGAGAATCTCAGGTATTGGTGAGACCACACCCATTTTAGGCTCAAAGATGTAAAATTTAAAATTCTTTTAAGAAGAGACTATGGGGGCACCCTATTTGCATGCAAGAAGTAGGAAATTGTTTCACAGTGTACAGTTGCTCAGGCATTAAGAAGCTACTGCAACAGTGGTTCCAGGAGCATTGGCTACTGCTGGAGATGGTGGCAGACCTTGCCATCAACCACGGGACGCTGATTGCTGCAGGAATACAGGATGCTAACATGAACGGGTCATGGAAACTTCCATTGAGATTTTTAAAAGAAGGCCTTGGAGGCCAGGCAAATCAGCAGGGTCAAAGTCCCATGGGCTGCCCCTAAGAGAGTGAAGTGTGAATAAGTGAGAGGGAAGTCAAGGCTGCAGTGAAGATCACTGAGAATAAGTGATACCAGAACCATGGAATGTCCAACAGAAACAAGCAAAGAGAGAGGCCATGTGGACTGCAACCAGTAAGGCAATAGGGGTGGAGCTACAAAATTCCTTTGGATCTTGATGTCACATGCCCCAGATTTTGGACATGGACTTACAGGAACTTGTGTATCCAGATGGATTTCAATCTTACTTTGCACATATCTTTCTTTCTATGACCCAATTTCTCCCTTTCGTAATGAAAATGTTTACTTGTGCCATTGTATATTGGACCTATATAACTTCCTTGTGATCTTTACTCCCACAGCTAAGAGTTCTCCTTGAGTCTCAGATGGGATTTTGGGCAGTACTGGAACCGTTAAGACCATGGGATTCTTGAAAATAGACTAAATGTATTTTGCATTATGAGGGCATGAGCTTTGCTGGGCCAGGATAGAATATTATGATTATATACAAGGTATCCCCTAAAAGCTTATGTATGAGGACATGCAAGGATTTTCAAAGTTGAAATGAGTATGTTATGAGAGATGTAACCATATCAGTAGATTAATCAACTGATAATGATTAACTGGGTGATACCTGTAGGTAGATGCAATGTAGCTGAAGAAGGTGGGTCACAGGGTCATGATTCCTGTTGTCATGTCCTGAGCTGCTTCCTTCTCCTCTGTCTGCCTTAGCTGATACAACTGAGATATCTAAAAATGTGAGCCCAAAATAAACTTTCCTCCTGTCAAGTTTTTTGGTAACAGCAATAAAAAAAGCTGACTAAAACGTAAGGGAAGCAACTTTATTGCTCAAGAGTAGGCAATAAGGGAAAAAAGAAGCCTAAGGATCCTGGCAAACCAACCAGTCCCCCAAGTCTCACAAAATGTGCTCAGGGTGGTTGGAGTCTTTCCCCACATGAAACTACAGCAAGGAACCTCAAAAGATTCCACTCTGTCTCTTTATACCTTTTTATCTGTCTCTTTATACCCATGGTACACCTATTTTTCTGGGCTATAGCAATGCAGGACACATTGTTCTAGAAGAAACTACAACAGAGCCTAGGCTGTTCCTGCAAACTTCCCTCTCATCTCAGGACACTGTATTCCCAGCATATTGTGCAGTTATTCTTAAAAACTATAAGTGAGAATGGAGGAGATCTGGGTCAGCCAAAGCCACCAGGGACCTGTCCTGTGCTAGTCTCTGCAGAAATAATGAGAACTGGAAATAAGGGTAATTTAACCCACAGGGATATGTGGTGATCACAGAGGTCCCAGAAAAGAAATAATAGGCAGCATACTTGAGTACCATTATACATATTTTATATGAATGGTAGTCAGAAAGAAAATTGAAATTACCTCAGTGAAATTTCACAAGCAAAACCTTACATATTCCCAAACATATCCACATCACATATTTAGAGGACCTCAGGGAGGAAAAGCCAATGCCCATTTGGAAAACAAACAAATAAACAAAAAAGGAAAAAAGAAAAACCAAAACTCTAAAATATAGCCAAAGTTAATTTTCCTGAATATTTCTTCAAACCTTGACCAAAAAAATCTTTGGCTGTTCACTAGGGTAGCTACCACTATTCCCCTGAGTCCAGAGATGACCTACAGCACCTAAAGTTTAAAAAATTGGATTTACCTTTTGCTTCAATAAAATAAATCTTAGAGAAGCATGGAGTGTCTTGGTAAGTGGATGTTAGGAGAGGAGTGCTATATTGCTCTGGGTTTCTCCGGGAACCAACAGTGTGTGTGTGTGTGTGTGTGTGTGTGTGTGTGTGTGTGTGTGTTTGTGTTGAGTTGAGTGTCCAAAATCTATAAGCTGGAAACTCAGTATAAATACAACAGCAGTCCTCTGGCAGAATTGCCTCTTGTTATAAGAAAGTTATTCTTTTGGTCTATTCATTTTGACAACTGAACAGATAAAGCCCACTCACCAATTATGGAGGGTTATCTGCTGTATTATCTGAGCATATTAAATATTCATCTCATCTGGAAATACCCTCATAGGAAAATCAACCACAATATTTGACCAAACACTTATGCCCCAACCCAGTCAAGACTTAAAATTAATTATCACAAGTACTGTAAGATTTAAAGTTGTGATAAATAATTTAGGGGTAAGTCAAGAAAGTAGATCTTAGGGGCTGGAGTGGTGGCTCAGCGGTTTCAGCGCTTGCCTGGCAAGCATGAGGACCCAGGTTCAAACCCCAGCACCACATACACAACTAAGTGTTGGAGCAACAAAGGCCATGTGAAAAACTAAATAAAGTTGTTTCTCTCTTTCTCTGTCTCTCTCACTGTCCCTCTCTCTAAAAAAAAAAGAAAAAAAAAAGAAAAGAAAGTAGATCTTAGCTCCACGTTGCATGCTTCTGGTAAATAAGATAAACTCTGTGATTGACCTCTTGATGCCTTTTATATTGGATGATGATAAAGACAATGTGGTGCATACAAAACAGAGAATACTACTCAACAATAAAAGCGAATGAAACCCTGTCTATTGTGATAACAGGAATGGAACTGGAGATCATTATATTAAATGAAATAATCACCTGCACAGGAAGACAAGTAGTACATGATCTCATTCATATGTGGTATGTAAGAATGTTGATCTAGAAGTTGAGAGTGGAATGGTAGCTATTAGAACCTGGGAGAGTGGAGCGGAGGAGAGATGCAGAGAGGTTTGTCTGTGGATACTAAATTATAGTTGGATGGGAGCGTGAACATCTGCTGCTCTGTTGCTCAGTGGAGTGAATATAAATAACAGTAATGTTATACATTTCATGAGCTAGAGAAAAGGTTTTTGAATATTTTTACTGTAAAGAAAATAAATAATTGAGGAAATAGAAATACTGATTCTGATTTAAACATTACACAACATGTATATGCATCAACACATCAAATGTTACCTGAAATACATATGATTTTTCTGTTTTTATGTATTTATTTTTTAAATAAAGTTAAAAATTAGAAAAAATTAAAGATCATTAAAATTTTTAAAAAAATAAGTGCTGAAACTTTCATTAGAAAAGAAGCTATAGTGTTGCAATCAATCCTGTTATCCAGAGGAGAGAGTTTGATAAATGTTTTGTCCTCTCTGGTTTTTGTTTAGTTAAACTGGTTCTATTTTAATCTCCATCATACCACCTCATCTGATATATGTGCTGTGTGGATTTTCTTTTTCTTTTCTTTTTTTACAAGAGAAGCAGAGAGTGAGAGAGAGGGAAAAGGAGAATCAATTTCATTTATTTATTTATTTTTCCATCTGGCTTTTGCTTTGCCAACACCTAGTTGTGCATGTTGTCCTTGGGTTCTAACTCAGGTCCTTGCCCATTCCAG
The DNA here is from genome assembly GCA_004027875.1 of Aplodontia rufa. Classification (NCBI taxonomy): domain Eukaryota; kingdom Metazoa; phylum Chordata; class Mammalia; order Rodentia; family Aplodontiidae; genus Aplodontia; species Aplodontia rufa. The sequence continues at coordinate 23,371 of PVKS010001938.1, forward strand.
GCAAGCACTCCAACTGCAGAGCCACTGCTCCAGCTCTGAATATTCTTATTTTAAATAACTAACAGTTTCCAGGACTTGGCTGGAGTGCCAGAGTAGATTTCAGAGAACAACAATCAGTACCATTTTTTTTTCACTATGCACCTAAAAAGAAAATAATCAAAATAATCAGTCATTTAAGAAAGTATTAAACACTGAAATTGAATTGAAACAATATTTATAGACTAGAATGAGTGCTGTGGTGATCAAGATACAAATGGAATATTGGCTGAGATTTCTCACAACGAGTCCAGTTATGACCTTCCTGAGTTTCAAACAGAGAGGGATCCATGCTATTTGGTAACTTCCTGAACCCATGTTCCAGGAACAAGATGCCTCCACTGTGGGAAGGAACAAGAGGAATTCCAGTGTTCTGAAATTGCTATGCATTGCCTCACCCCATCCCTTGTCCACATCATTAACCAAAGCAACACAACACCTGAGGATCACAGAGGTTGAAGACCTCTGTCAAGTTTTTAAAGGATGCAAGAGAGATACACACTACAAATTAACTTGCCTCTTGGGATGTTGCAAACTCCAAAGATGTTGCATTTGTGACCGAGATAAACCTGCTGAAGTCCAGCTCAAGATGAAGTCCTTGGACATGTAGTCTATTGCATATCAGAATATCCCTTCTAAAGCAAGAACTATGATGCTGCCTTTGCTATTTACTCTGAAAAGGATAACAAAAGCAGGTAATAGCAAATGGAAAATTGGTGACAATGCATTTGGATGTTTAATGTCAATCATTCATTTTCTCCATCAGCTGGTTTGACTAGGTCACATTTTATGACAACTGCTGGAAAAAATTAGTAGTAGCTTTCACTTTCAAAAATGTTCCTGTTTGGATAAAAATGTATCTATATTCATTCTACTAAAATCCCACTTAAAGATTAATGTAGGATTTCTCTTCTATATCTTAGATCCTATGAACGCTGGCATACTGGTACCCAAATGAAAGTTGTTTCCAATTGGGTTTTGGCAAAATGGACACCAGGTCTTTACTTAAATCCTCATGTTCCTGAAACCATAAGTACAAGAGGAAGGGAGGGTAGTTACTGTATAGCTAAGGGGAACTGATCTAGTTTGCAGTGAGGTAATTGGGTTGCTGTCAAATATTCAGGGAAGGAGAGTTATTATTGTAGGACAAGAGATTCTCTGAGGAATGGGAAATTATTGTGATAACAAAGTAAACATTGGACACTAAAGCTAAAAAAAATTAAAAAAAATAAAAAAAGAAAGAAGGAAAAGGAGTAAATAAAAAAGGAAAAAAAAACAGATAACAAAAAGAACCCTCTTCAGCCTGGACAGCAGAAAAAACCAGATATAAAATGAGTTGCTCAATAAGTAGTCTCTATCAAATAAGTTACATAAAAATTAACTGTTTTCATATGCATATGACCTCCTGTCATGCAGGTCTCTGTGCACATCCTTGCATTACAGGTTCTGGTATCCACTTTTTTCAGCCCCTTGGGGTTTACTGTACCTTTTTTGGCGGGGAGGGTTTGGATCTTGTATTTTTCTTTGGCCCATTTATTAATCTATTCAAATTAAGCACTTTTAATGTGATGTCTTCTACTTGGTGCTTTATTTTGTTATGTTTTTCAGTCTCTGATGGCTACACAGGACCATGTATACTCTTTCCCAACTCCTCCATAGGGAAAACTGTGAAGCAGTGTCCTCAAAGACTCAGGAATTGGCAGTAGCACTGCCCACTGGGATTGCTATTGTTGGAGTGGCGATGCAAGAGTAAATTAGAATCAGTAAAGATGGCTCAAAAGGATTTTAAGTGTCAATGCTCTCCTTCAAATCCATTTAGCTGAGTGACCTGCCAACCCCTTTCCAACTCTGAACTTTTTCTCCAAGAGAACAGAAGGTTTCTGGGCTGGAGGAAAGCTGGCACAGAAAGAATGCTGATACCATAACAAAAGAAGACGGACCCTGGGAACTTTCCTGGACTGGGTTCTTACTGGAAGCCTCCCAAATCTCTCACTCCACTTTGCTGAAGCATCTTGTTAGTTAGTCCTTTGTCTTTGAATCAAATCTTGTAATTTTTTTTCTTTTGGGTAAACTAAACAACCAAAGGGGAAAAGCAAAAATGAGAAATCCCCCATGAAAAACTCTTTCTTCCCTCTTTATGGAGAAACTCAGACAGAACAAATGCTACCTGCATGATCTGAGTTGAAACTCCCTCATTCACTTTATTTCATTTTGATAGATTTTACATATTAATGGTATTTAATGTGATATTTCAATCCATGTATACAGCATACACTGATCAAGTCCAGCTTCCCTTTAATAACTTTGCCCCATTCTTTCTCTCCTCTTCTAATCACAAGACTACATTTTAAACTCTCACACATGTAAGAACACGCACTATTTGTCTTTTTGTGTCTAGCTTATTTCACTTAGCATAATGTCCTCCACTTCCATCCATTTTACTACAAATAAGAGAACTATATTTTCTTTTCTTTTCTTTTCTTTTTTAAGAGAAGGACAGTGAGAGAGACACACACAGAGTGAATCATTTTCATTGAATTTTTTGAATGGCTTTCGTTGCTCAGACACTTAGTTGTGTACGTGGGTACTGGGGTTCAAACCCATCTACTTGTGCATGTCAGGCAAGTGCCATAACTGCAGAGCCACCACTCCAGCCCCAGAACTGAATGGCTGAATAATAGTCCATTCTGTATATTCAGCACATTTTCTTTATCCATTCATCTGATGAGGGCACCTAGGTTGATTGCTGATCTTAGCTATTGTGAAAAGTGCTACAAGAAACATGACAATGCAGCTATTTCTCTCTCTCTTCCTTTTCAACCCTCACTCACTCTCTTATACTTACTACTTTTATTTTTGTTCTCCTATTTAAATTATGGGTACTGAGCAAAAGATTTCTTGACATTGGAGAAAAATATCTCATGGAAGAGTAAGAATTACAAATTAGGTGCATTTTTAGCAGGTAGAAAAACCATGCAAACTCCATCATTTGCATCTTCATAAGCATAAATAATATCACATTCACAAAATATAATCAGGAACATTAAGAAAACAAAAAAGAACTTGGGAAGTTAAAAACACGAGAGCAGAAGTAACAAAATACAGGATTTGGAAGATAAAATTGATGGTATTTTAGAAGAAGTAGAAGAAGGAAAAAGACACAAACACACACACACACACACACACACACACACACACACACACACATAAAAATAGAATAACATAATCACCCAGAACATCTAACCTCTGATAATAGGAAAAAATAATCAGTGTTTCTGCTCCAACAGTCAGGGAGAAGTAGTTCCGTTCTACCCAGCCCATTTGTTCCATTTAGGCCTCAACTAACTACACAATTTCTACCCACGTTGGGGAAAGCCATCTGTCTTAGTCAGTCTACTCCTTTGAATGTTAATGTTATTTGGAAATACTTTCACAGACACATCCAGAATAATGTTTAACCAAATATCTGGACACACTATGATGCAAACAAGAGGACACATAAAATTAACAATCATAATATTCAAATGTGAAGAGTGGTTAGAAGTGCACCTCATATATGGACATCATCTTGCTATTATGCCATCCTGTTTCATATATTTTGATAATTAGCATACTTTGATCTGCTCCTGTGGAATGTTTGTGCATCTGTGGGGCCTCCTGTATTTTTTTATATAAAAAGGAAATAATTGCCAAATTTGTGATAAATTAATTTTAAAATACTTTGTTTTCATATCAACAGAAATAAAGCACCAGAAATTAAAACACATTTCCAAGTAAGTAGTTATAAAATGCTAATTCAAGTACTTACTAACATAGGGTAGAGTAAAGCAAAAATTAGAATTGGAATTCCCATAATTCTTCAAAAAAAAAAACCCAACTGACTACATTTTGAACTAAAGGATGCTCTGTTAAGAAAAAGTCTTAATTATTTCTTTATCAGAAAATTACTAATACTGTATAATCAGGTAAACATAGTAAGAAACTTTAGTTTTAAAATTGCATAATTTTTTATAAACATTGACATATTCACAAGCATTCTATGTGAGAAAGAGACTATGTTGCTGTAAGAGTTGCTGAAAGTCAAATGTGGTCATGATCTTACTACTTTGAAAAGAGACAGTTCATCATGCTATCTTCTTTAATAATTACCAGAGCCAGACTGAAATCTATACCCCTGTACAAATACATTTGGGTTAATTACACATATTATTTATTTGAAAAAAAGACCAGCAGTATGGTTTATGAGGAGAGAAGGAAGAAAAAAGGGGAAAAACATAATAATTTGTTCTTAAACTTCTAAAGTCTCTACAGCAGAAATTGTGTAGTTAAATATGCCATATGATAAAATATCTTTTAAAAATCACATACTATAAATAATAGATATTCAGTAAATAACTGGAAATGTAAGTTATCAAACTAGAATAAAGTCATTCCCATACTGATAGAAATTTAGCATAATTTTATTAAACAAAATGAATCAATGCCAATGCATAGAACAATTACAAAACTAGAAGTGAATTATTATATTAATCTCTTACAGAAACTGAAAATTATTTTCTTTACTATTAAAATAGCATGAATGGATTATGTAATGTATTTGTTGTACATTTTTAAATCCTTTTCCAATATGCTTATGCACAGACACTCACATGTGCCCATGTATATGTGCATGCACATACACACATTCAAATACAGTACCATCTGCTTCTGGAAGGTGCCAGCAGAACCTGGGTGAAGATTCACCGTTAGTGCTGTGAATGGCTTGAATTCCCCACCCATCTGCTTCAGCCAAATGGTACCATTTCTTTTCTCATTGAATGGTATTTTGGATAATATATGATGTTGGAAAAATAAATTTTCAGGTCTTATCTTGCTCCTCTTTGGATAGTACTGAAATAACCCATGGTGATTAGCTTGACTTGAATAAGGACAGAGATGGCTAATAAGATTGTGGTAAATGAGTGTCAAATGTCTCTATCATCAATATATCATTGTGTGATTGTCATTATTGATATTGATTTTAAAGATGTATTATTTGCTTCCAGGGCACTGTGAAAAAACACCTGCTGTTACTTACTTATTATCCTAGGAATGCTGCCCACAGGTCAGAGATGCAGAGCTTCCCTATGCCACAGTGGGGGAAAAAATGATCATCCTTTGTTTTAGGAAGATCAACATCAATGTAGAATCTATAGTGAAAAGATAACATTTGGGGAAGAAACATAAGTTTTAATAATATTTTGTATTGCAATATTTCCTTAACTAAAATTACATGGTATTTTGAAGCACAGTTTGGTTTGTCCATATTGAAGGAATCCTATTTTTAATGCTGAACTAATTTGGGTTACATGTGAAGTCCATATCATAAATTTGTCCTGCATAAGGCAATGTGGACATATGCAGCACAGATCCTGAGCTTGAAGAAAAGCAAATGGCCCTATGAAACCAGGTGACATATGGTCACTGTTTGTTGCCTAACATGATTCAGTGCAACAGACAATGCACAAGAAAAAAGTGAATAAAATATAATCCATACTGAATTAGGAAATGCTACAGAAGAAGAAACTGATATGGAAATGATTTTAAACTTTTATAAGAAACTACTTTGTAAAGACAATGAAATGGTTTTTATTTTTTTGGACAATTACACATGTAACTTATTAAAAAATTAATTAAAAAAATAATAAGGAACCGTTATGCTTAGTCCACCACCTTAAAAGCCCGCAAGCTGAGATTTCCTAATCATAGCTCCATTCGCAACAGAGGAGACTGCACATGTTGATTTTCTTATAATCCCTTACTTGATTTTCTTTTTTGAAATAGTTTATCACAGACGTACCTCTCTGAAAATCATATTTGTTTTAATTTTGCATTCTACAACTTGAACAATGTTCTAAGTATTGTTTTATTCTTTACTTTTTTTCCACACAAAATCATGACCAAGAGAATTATTCATGTCCATATAAGTAGTTGGAATCCCTTCTAGTATAAACATACAACAATGTGTTTAGATGTTCTACTTCTGCTGAACCTTTTTAACTTTCATGAGCATTGTTTTACATAGGACCCATGCATTCTAAGAGGTAATTGATATGTTTTTAGTTCTTTGTATTCTGCTTTCTTGGATAATTGGTAATCTTCCAATTGGCAGGTGCCAATTAAATTTTCCCTTTGCAATGTATGGAAGTTTCCCATTACATCATGCCTAATTGTTCCTGATTGTGGTTTTAAATGATAATTCTCATGATATTAAATATTTGTTGTTAAGGCACATTTAAATATCTTGATATCATAATGATCCTAAAACTTAATCTCTTAAAGTTATTTTAATTTGAACCTAATAATGAAGTCTGTATTTAACCTAGAGTTAATTGCTGTGAATGATGTAGGATTCAAATAATTTAATACATTGAAAACCCATAGTCCAACCAAAATTATTTGATATGGCCATTACATCTCCTGCTCATTAGTTTTATTTCTGTCAAATAATATAACAATGAAGTTCTTCAAAAGGCCAACAATTACATTAAAGATAAATAACAAGGTGTTTATCATCATTGGTTATCATATAAACGCAAATAAAGACTACAATTAGCTACCATAAATGTCCCTCCCACATTGTGGCTAAAATTTAAAATGCCAACAATAATAAGTGTTGCAAAGAATGACGAGTGACCAGAAATCAGCCACACTTCCATAGTAAGCGAAATTGACCCATCCACACACATGACCGCTCATGGAATCCTACAAACCTGAAAATACATTGTTTGGGCCTAAATCTTAAAATCGCAGCAGTATCTGAGATACGGATTAATATATTAACATTTTATTGGGATGATGAAGTTTATGGTCAGCAGAAAAGAGGTGAGGGAAAGATCAAGTAGTGCAGTGTAGTATGAAGCTTCACTGCTTATGGCTTCACAGCTGGTGTAGGTTACAAAGAGGAACTAACCTTGGAATAGTCTATGAGATATAAACATGAGAAGGAAATTATCTGCTTTGAATCTCATTAGTCTTGGCTCAAATAATAGGGAGATAAGTCTTTTAATTTTTGGTTTAAGCTCTTTAAATTTTAATTCACTAATGATTTCTGTATTTAATTACAATAGATTTTAGTGCTATTTTAAGTTTGAGTCTAATATGAATAATCCTGCTTTGATTATTGCTCCATATATATTTTGTGCAGTTATGCATGTATTTCTAGTAGCTTTATGCCTACCAGTAAAACTTCTGGATCATAAGGTATATTTCTGACTGAACACAGATTCAGGCACCTCTTAAAATTCTCTCAAATGCCTCCTTATTTCTATGACATTTAGAGTGACTTACCAATACTGTGCTGTTAATCTTTTGGACTTTTATTCTACAGATAAAAGTACTTTAATCAAGTGTTATTTCTACATCTACTAACATATTTATAGTATTTTTCTTTATTTTAATGTGTCAAATTACATTATAAAGTGACAAATGTAAAGTTAACTTTAGATTCCTTGAATAAAATTAACTCATTTCTAATATGTCATTTTTAATATATCACTGGAATTTTATTAATTTAAAAAGAGTTTTGAACCTACATTTATAAATGAAATTGGTCTCTATTATGTAATTTTCATAATGTTCTTTTCAGGTTTGTATGTTGAAGTCATGCTGCACTCTTAAAATTAGAAATGCTTGGGGCTAGAGCGGTGGCTCAGAGGTTTCTGCGCTTGCCTGGCAAGCACGAGGACCCAGGTTCAAACCACAGCACCAGGTACACAACTAAGTGTTGGAGCAAGGAAGGCCATTGAAAAACTAAATAAAGTTGTTTCTCTCTTTCTCTGTCTCTCTCACTGTCCCTCTCTCTTTAAAAAAAAAAAATTAGAAGTGCTTATTTTTTTTCTATTCTCTGTAGGAACTGATAAAACATTAATGTTACTATTCTTCCTTAAAAATTTAGTAGAGGGCTGGAGCTGTGGCTCAGCGGTTTCAGGGCTTGCCTGGCAAGTGCGAGGACCCGGGTTCAAACCCCAGCACCACGTACACAACTAAGTGTTGGAGCAACTAAGGTCATGTGAAAAACTAAATGAAGTTGTTTCTCCCTTTCTCTGTCTCTCTCACTGTCCCTCTCTCTTTAAAAAAAAAAAAAATAGTAGACTATATTGTTGGACTTGTTTTGCTTGCAATTTGCTTGAGGAAAGTTTTAAAATAATATTTAATGTCTTTAATACTTTCATTTTCTTTTTAATTCAATTTTGGTAAATTGCATTTTTCTGCAATGCTATATATTTCATCTAATTTTTCAATTTTATTTGCATAAATTAGCAATATTGTTAATAATAACGCAATATTGTTAATATTGTAATATATCAATATTCATGCAATAATGTTAATATTTATGCAATATTTTAATATTCTCTTATTCTTTTTTCAATATTCTATAGTCTGTTGTGATATTTTCTTTTCATTACTGACATTGGTTATATTTATCTTCATAAGTTACCTTATTTTTTCCAAAGACTTACTCATTAATCATGGTTCTTTTAATCCAATAGTAAATAGCATATCGAAAATAATTATTTTTCTGCCTCTTTGAATTACTCCACAATTATTGGCATGCACTATTACACAAAGAAAAATTATTCCGTTATTCTTACTTTCTGATAACAAAATGTTTCATGCCCATATTAATCTTATCCTGCTTGAAACCTGTAATAAACCATTGCTTCAAGGAACTTTGTCTTCTTTTAAATGCAAAAATATTTATATTCTGATATCTGGTTGTTCTCATCAGTGATGAGCTATCCTTTCTTCTGAGCACACTTAGCAAATAAAGCCAAAATTACACTTTGAATCCATGTATTCATATCCCCCCTTGAGTTCAACCTAACACTATTCTGTTCTCTGCCATTTTTCAAATTGTATATTTTTCTGTATTCCATTTTAAAGCAATAGTTACAAAAATTCAATAATTTTATTACTTAATTTTACCATATAATGTAATTTCCCTGTAGAAACTGCAACAAGCCTACCATGTAAACTTCATGACTTTGCTGTAGTTTTGGGGATTTGTTGCTCTCCCTTTTCTGATTTTTTTTTATGTTTATGGTGGATTTATTTTGCAATATCATCTCTAGAATAAATTTACTTAACTCTATAAAGAAAAGGTTTTATATGACTACAACATATGTTTCTCTAGATGAAGATATCTTTCTATTATGGGCACTTTTGCTTCATTTTCTTGTTTAATTATACTTCGTAAATAAACTCATATAATAGCTAATAAAGTGATAGGACCAGACATCCTGTTCAGACTGATTGTCCCCAATCTTAGTGACTACTTGTTCATTATGTTGCATTTAAATATGATAGTAGGTGTAGTTTTCTTCACAGCTGCCATAACAAATTACCACAAGTTTAGCAGCATTAAAAAATACATATTAAGATTATCTGGGATACAAATTTAAAGCTCAGGCCACATTTGGCTAAAATCAAGGTGCTAGAAGGGCCATGTTCCTTTCTGCAAGTGTTAACCCGTAGAGGTTTCCTTGGTTTTTGTCTTTCCAAAAGAAAGATTTCAGTCAAGAAATTTAGGGGTGTATTTAGTGAAGTGGAAGTAGACCACCTCCAATACAGGAAACAGCCTGCTCTCCTCTTCTGATTGTGGGCTTCTACTGCCTGCTCAAGATCTTCCCATCCCATGAATTATTTATTTGAGATGCTTACTGTGGTTTCTTGACACAATTTAGTGAGTCTGTGCCAATTTCACCAATTTAGAAATTTTCACATCATGGACTGTACCCATTTTCTCCAGATTGACATGAACTTTGACCACAAGGAGAGAGTCCCTGAGCAACGTAACAGTCAGTTAGGTGCAACCAAAGAGCAGAGACTGAATTTCCTTTCCTCACCTTCCTTGCTCACTAACTACCATTCTAACAGAAGCTCATTGCATTGTTGACAAAATTCACAGATATTCTTTGCTTTTAAGGACACTTGTGGTTAGATTAGGTCCACGACACAGGATAGTCTCACCATATTGAGATAGTTTTAGCAGAGATAGTAAAATGGTTAGGTAGTCAGGACCCTGGGCCCCATTCAACCACACCTAGAAGCTGACCAGTAGAGAGCCATTAACAGGTATGCTCAGGGCCTTCATATGCAAATGACCATGAGACTCACTTGTGGGAGCAACTCCTTTGTCCCAGAGAGGGAAAAATTAAGAAGTGGGGGTGGACACAGATGTGAGCTTGGAAAGAATTGCTATTTGTTTTGCATAGATTTTAACCAATGACTTTGATACTTAGTTTCAATGCCTGTTTTGTATAGATTTCAACCAATGATGTAGATGCATTCCTCAATGCCTGCTTTGCATGAATGTTAATTATGCTCATACCCCAAATCAATATAACCCCTGGCCTAACCTCCATTAGATGGTGTCCTGCTTCCAGGTGTCCCTCCCCTTTGTGGAGTCTCTGCTCTCCTTCCTTAAATAAGTCCTACTCCCTTTTACTCCTCCTTCTGTGGTTGCCTGTGGATTTTGCTCTTCAAATTCCTGAGACAAGAACCCAGAAGATTGGCGCCAAATTCCCAGAGTAAATTTCCACCACACCAAGAGCTCCAACACCAGCTTGTAGCTGGGGAGTTGCTAACACTATTTCGGCTGCAGAAGACTGCAGCCAGCCCAAATTAACTGGGAATTCACTGCAACCACTAAAAGTGGGCTATTTTGGCTGCTAGAATCTGTAGTAGGCCCAGACTCCATTTGCCAGCGGGAGCAGGGAATCCAGCCACATCTCAAAAACTCCGCATCAACCCCACATCAATATCAAGGTCTTTAACTTTAATTTCATCTGCAAATTCTTTTGCTGCCACAAACATTACCATTATAGGTTATGGGGATTAAAGCTTTGGTGCATGGATATTTTTGAGGGTCATTATTGTATTTCCCACAAGGCTCTTGATGAAACAAGGGCATTTATATTCTCCACAAATGTTGGGAACTTTTATTGTAAAATGGAGTTAGCTTTTTTTTTTTTTTAGATGAACCTAATTTATTTTCTTTATTCTCCTAATGTAGTGAATTACGTTGATTTTCAAACCTTATGTTGTTGGACTAAGCATCCCTTTTTTATAATCTGTTATACTTTTTGTATTTTGCTAGGCTGAATTGCTAACATAACGTTGAAGGTTGTATACTTTAGTGGGTGTAAAACATGTTAGCTTATTATTTTCTATTTTTGTACTACCTTTGTCTTGGGATCTTTCTGACCTTTTCTTCCCATCTTTTCTTCATCCTTTTTCTCTCCTGATGCACAGGGCAGGGCTTTCCCTGTAGTTTCCTTATCTTCCTAAAGACCAGATTCACAAAGAGGCATGTGGTTCTATTCTATTTCTGAAATATGAATAACAAAGGAATATCAAACTCATATCACACAGGAGGCTAAAATCCAAATGCAACCCCCAGAGCCCAAAGGAATTTCATCCTAGACATTGTGCATTCTCCAAACTCACTGTCTCCCCTAAGAATCATCTACTTCTCCTCTAAAATTGCCCCAGTCCCTACTTCCCTCTCCCTCCTGAACAGTATGCTTGGCCTCAATCATCAGGCGCTTTGCTGAGTTTCATATTTTGTGTGATTCCTTTGCATATATTCATGTTAATACATTTCTTAAGATTTTTTCCTCCTGTGAATCTTTGTTTTCCCAGTTTATTTTAGCAGAATCCAATAACATAACTCAGAGGGAACATTCACACTTCTCTGCAGCCTGGTCTTGGTCTCCAAGCAATTCTAGTTTCATGAAAAGCTGAGAATCACTTTCTCCTCCTCCTCTATTTCCTGAAAGAGGCTACATGATTTGGCATTTTTCTACCTTGTTTCTGTGGTTCACTTTAGAAATCATCTGTGCCTGGGGTTTTCATTATAGAATGATATTGGTTATTAATTCATTTGTTAGCTATATGCATATTCAAAGTTTCTGCTTCCATTCAATTTTTCAATTCAAAAATCTTCAAATTTACTTAATTTACTAGTAAAAAGCTGTTCTTTAATATTGCCATTTTATTCTTTTAATGTCTGGAATATGTGACATTTTTCTCTCTTCCATTATCAATGTTGTTAACTTATGGGTTCCTTTTTTCTTTCTCTCACCTAGTATAAGAAGTTATCAATTTAGTCAAAATTTTAAAAAAGAGTTTGAATTATTAATTTTCTTTATAATTACCTACTTCAATAACTTCTCATTTTAATTTAAAGGTTGTTTTAGGGTTTTTTTGTTTTGTTTTGTTTGTACTTTGTACCTATGGCACCAGGATAGTGCAGGGGAAGGGGCAAGGCTACCATATTTACTGTTGCATAAATATTTTTAGCCAAATTGGGAGAAAAACAGATTATATTCAAAGTTGGTGTAAAATCAGAATAAAGGATAATGATACTGGTGTAAATTCAGGCGGGGATGTTTATTGGGATTTGTTGCTCTTGGGCCAATTTCACCTGTGCCGCCATGATGAGGGTAGGCATGGGAAGTGGCCGTAGGCCAGAATGGCAGGCAGGGAAAATGGCGCAGGACCTTCGCCAGGCAGCTGGTTTTGCTGACTACCTGGAAGTTCGTGATGGGGTTGGTCCTTCAGAGACTGGCTGGTGGGTCAATCAATCCATTGGGGCTTGTCCGCCAGCATCCCAATTGGCTGTTATTTTGGCGGGCAAGTTGCCCTTTGCCCTGTCCCTTAGCCAGCAGGCATGGCCTCAGTGTCTTGGCTGAAGCTACACCCCCAGCCAGGGTCCTTGATGCTGTGAAGTGTGGGCTAGCTGAAGCCTCGCCCCCAGCAGGCCTAACAGTTGGCTTTGAAGGAAGATAGAAAAAACATACCATTTCAAAAGTTCAATCTTTGAAATCTCTAAAGGCAAGCATAGTTTTTAAAGAAGAGGCAGCAAAGTGAGACAAAAGGGAGGAAGTGTGCAGATGGAGATTTGATTAGCCTGAGCTACCAGGCCTGTTGAGGGGGCGATCTGGACATCTAGCTCCCTTGGCACCCTAGAGCTATCTTACTGTTTTATTAGCCAATAGAAAGTTTTAAATTTGATTTTAATTTTTATGATACCAATCGTTTGCTTCACGTCTGAATATGATAATTAAATTCTTCAAAATAGTGTCAAATTATAGTGGACATCATTGCTTTTTAAAAAATGAGGTGGAAAAGCCTCTAGCAATATTCCCATAAAATAAGTTGATGGCATTTGTGATGGAAATATTAACATATTTATTGTATAAAAGAATTAGCATCAATTTCCATCTTATTGAGTGATTTAAACATTAATATCTCTTAAATTTTTAAAGGCCTTTTCAAGTTCTATGGAAATAACTGTACTATTTTTATCCTAGATGAAATAATAGGATGAATTATGTTAATGCTTTTCTAATAACTAGTTTTATATTCCTTAAATAAATTCCTCTGATATGATCTTGGTATGTTGTTTTTTAATAGGCTGTTAAATTCTGTTTGAAAAATATTTTAATTAGGAATTTTATGATATTATACAAATGTTTGATTGACAGAGGTTTCTATTTTGCTATTGTTATCACATAAATACATTAGTGTCTTACATGTCGAGCTGCATTTTCCTCATCTCCTCAACTCTGAAACATTTTGTGTGTTCATAGAATTGTATATTTCAATTTATTTATTTATTTATTTTTCTAGAAAGAAAGGGAGGGAGAGAGAGAATCAATTTTATTTATTTTTCCATCTGGCCTTTGTTTTTCTGACACTTTATGTAGTGCTAGGGTTGGAACCTAGGTCCTCACACTTGCCAACAGAGACAAATCCGGAGAGACAATAAAATGGATAGGTAGTCTGGACCTTGGGCTCCATTCAGCCACATCTAGAAGCTAACCTGTAGAGAGCCATTAACAGAAATGCTCAGGGTCTTCAAATGCAAATAATCATGAGGCTCACCTGTGGGAGCAACGCCTTTGTCCCAGAGGCCAGAAAACTAAGAAGTGGTGGTGGACCCAGTGGGGAACTAGGAAAGAGTTGCTACCTGTTTTGCATAGATTTTTAACCAATAATTTTGGCGCTTAGTTTCAAATCCTGTTTTTATATAATGCCTGGTCTAACATACCTCAGATGCTATCCTGCTTCCAGGTACCCTTCCGCCTTGCAGAGTCTCTCCTTTCCTTCGTTAAATTAATCCTACTGCTTTTACTTTTCCCTTCCAGAGCTGCAACTTCCAGCTCAACAGTAGCAGGGGGAAAAATCCCAGCTCTCAGCTGGGTAGCTGCTAACACTATTTCAGCTGGAGAGGCCTGCAGCCAACCCAAATTCCCAGTTTTAACTGGGAAAAGCTGCTAACACGGGTCACTTTGGCTGCAGAAATCTTCAGTGAGTCCAGACTGCATGGGAGCAGAGAATCTGGCCTCCTCTCAAAACCCCTGCATCACAATCATTGAGCCACCACACAAGCCCAGAATCATATATTTTGGAATGACTTGTAATATTCTTGTTTAAAAAAAATCTGGTTTTGCTTATTTTCTGATGGATACAACAAAGGGAGAGATCTACTGAGTCTCAAAGGAAGTGTCCATGCAACACCTCTGAAATACAGAAATGATCCATGAACAGTTGCAACTGACCCAGCCCACATTGACATGTGCCTTTGTAGGCAATATAAGTATAATGCTCAAGCACAGGGAAAACTGGCATGAAATTATGTAACTCTGCCCTGACTTCACCTGTAGTCCATATCCCAGAAGCTGTCACTCTAAATATTAATATCCCGAACAAATGGGTTGCTGCCTCTTATTCTCAAGAATGTCCCTGTTTTCCTGTGAATATGTACCTACTTTCCTAAGTAAGCCTTTGTCTGTGCCTTTAACTGGCACATGCTGAAATTGTTTCCCCTCACATTTGTCAAGACCCTGCTGCTACTGAGTTGAGTTTCCAGAGCTCCAGGAACTCCTTAATGTATCTTCAGAGGCATCTCTTCTCTCATGACAGGAGTACTTAAAAAACTTAATTGTAATAGACTGAAATTTCCTACAAAATTATCCACATCATTTAAATTTCCAAATGTGTTTTCAAAAGTTATCTTAATTAATCTCTTATACTAAAGCGCTCAAATTGTGAGCCATAAAAAACTCTAAGTTGTGCTTGTCAGGTATTTTTATCACAGAGACATAAGGTGACTAAAACACTGTGTTATTTGATGTTATCTTGCATGAATATTATATCCTTTATAAAATAAGATGTTCCTTGAAATCCATAATGCTCCAATATCCCCTTTTCCAGGTTACGTCAAACATTTTCCAATTGTTTGTGCTAATTTCTATAGCATTATCCATCCCAATTTAATTGTTCTCAGTCATTATATCCTTGGGGTATCTTATAAATAACATCAAATTGGTTATTTGAACCAATTATAGTTTTTTAATATGTGAGTTACACAAATTAACATTCAGGAAGTAACGTCATAATTAGTTTCAGCTATGTCATAATATATTAGATCCCTAAATATAGTGTGCATTTAATTATGTTTATGATAATTTTTCCCTCAGGTGGTTTGTTTTTATTTAAATTTTATTTTCTTTCTTTCTTTTTTCTTTAAAGAGAGGGGGAAAGTGAGAGAGACAGAGAAAGAGAGAAACAACTTCATTTAGTTTTTCACATGGCCTTAGTTGCTCCAACACTCAGTTGTGTATATGGTGCTGGGATTCCAACCCGGGTCCTCGTGCTTGCCAGGCAAGCGCCAAAACCCCTGAGCCACCGCTCCAGTCCTTTTTTTTTGTCATGTAAAACTTCATACAAAAGTATTTAGTAACACCTTTAATAACATACTCAGCTTTGTTTTTACTTTCAGTGTCTATTTTTTGCTTAATCATCTTTAAATAATATTTTTTGCCTGTCATCAATATCCTATCATAAATTAATAGCCTTATACAACATTTTTTTCCCTTACATTTTCCTCCAATTTAAAGACATTCCTTTTACTTAATCAAATCTTGTAATATCCATGTACACTTTCTACCCAAAACTGCCTTTTTTTAAATCCTGGATTTATAATGAAGTGTAGTCAGTACTTGATGTCACCTTCTCTCCTCAGACATCTCATGGTGGATGAAGCATGCATTTATTAGATATTTTAGGAAGTTTACTTGAAAACACTTTTCCTGTATTAGGAAATGCAAATTAAAACCACACTGAGATAAGATTACTTATATCTTAGAATGGATTTAAAAAAATGAAACTGCTGAGCTCTGGAGATGTGGAATAATTTTTAAACACTGAAAATGGGATTGTAAAATAGTGCAGCTGCTTTGGAGCAAGTTTGGCAGTTACTTAGAAAATGGAATATATACTTATTACATAATCCTGCAATCACATTCCCAGCCATTTATGTAAGAGAAATAAAGGCCGATGTTGAGAGACCATAACATGTCCTGCACACTCTTTGGCATTTTATTTCCAACCTGTTGTTGATTATAATCAATTCAAATCAATCTGAAGAGAATCAATTTATTGATATTATTGAGACTTCATCAAAGGAAGAGATCTTAAGATATTATACAGCTTGTTATTGGCATATAACTATGCAATTGATATACATTTTGACCTTTTAATCCAACTAACCTACAACTATCAATGTCTAATAATAATATATAGAGTTTTAGAGTTTTTTAAATTTTCTGTACACAAAGATATGTCATCTACAAAATTCGATAATCAAATCAAGAATTGATTTTCTTTTAAACTCTACTTCAGATCCCTTGAATCCTATTTCAAATAACTCTAATCTCTTTGTGGTTCTAAATTATTGTTGGATGGTGATTCCAGGGCTTCTATTGCTTTATTGAGAATTATTTTTGTCTTATTAGCCTCACAAGTGGCTTAACGTCTATGCTAAGCTTGTCAGATTCTTAACTCTTCTACTGGAGAAGCAGAAGTCAGCAGTCAACTCTGGTATTGTGAGCCATTTCTGGAGGAAACAGGGCCCCAGATGCAAGGCTTGCCTCTCTGGCTTTCCGGTTTTTTAGCATCTCGGGCAGAGTATTCAAAATTCAGTTAAATTAATACTACTGTTTATGAACACCCATAGAAATTATACATTACCAGATAGCGTGCAGTGAACAGATCAAAGTTCCTATCTGTGATGTTGCCAAATTTCAATAATGAATCATTATTTCTGGAAAATAACTAGCCTTTAATCTTCAAAAATATCAAGGAGAAGCAATCTTTTACATGACTTCAAACTGATCTTGATTTCCTTACTATGGATTGGCTGCATGTTAAAGGTAAAAAAGAAATTATAGCTTCTGAAATCCCACCATCCTGTCCATCCTGCAGAAATCCTTCAAATTCATTCAGTGATACACTCTCTGAAAATATCCGGGTCACAAGGGAAAATTCTTACATATATGTAATTTGTGCGCTGGGAGGTGCAGTTAACTGATAGATCACAGGCTTAGCATTTTGGAGGCCCTGGTTTCAACACTAAGTAACAAAATATAATAATAATAGCAATAATAATATAATGATAAATGTATTAATAAATAATTGGTCAAATGAATTTTTATATAAATACATGCACAAGGAAGAAAGGGAAAATATGGTCATTTTTCAGGTCTTTAGTTACTTATTAGTTTATTAAAAGCAGGACTCATCAGGATTATCAGATTCTCTACAAGTTTTCTAGCTCATGTTGAATTAGACTGCACACATACATCTAACTCACCCAAGGGCTAGTCATCCTTGGGCACACATACCAGGCTCTGGCTTACCTCAAATTGATTCCTTATTTTGCGTCAGAGATGGATCCAATATCTAGCTGCCTCTCCAAACATGAAAAATTTTGAAATACACTGAAGGAAATTTCCAAGGTTTAACTATATCAATACAAAAACTCTTATTGCAGGTGATATTCATTTCACATAAACATAAAAATCAATTCAGAATCCCTTTTAGGAGTGTTAGGAGATATAGGAAGTCTTAAAATTAATATTAAATTCAGCAGAAAAAATCAGTAACTTGTTTATTATGAACATCAAGGTTATGTTATTTGGAACATTTACATGAACACAAAATTCCCTAAAATATATAAGAAATGAGCAAAGTTGTACTCAGGTAGAAAGGAAAATGAAAAATTGACAGTGTAGGGGAGCTGGTAGTAATGATGCCGAAGTGTATACATCAATGTTGTGTCATTTGAAAAATATTACCCGAAACTGTCATATTATGAAATAGAAGAGTCATGACCCCTGTGATTCTGAAAACATTTACTTCGTTTTTTTTTTTTTTAGTAGAGTTTCTTATTGTTAGTACCTAATTAAGTCAATATTGGGTTAGAGGTAACAGGTGATCAATAAATTAATATCTATTACAAAGGTGATAAATACTATCATGTAACTATTATATGCTTAATGTCTTCAAATTGAAGGACCTGAATGGTTAAGCAATCTGTTTTTTTGTTTGTTTTTTTTGCAGCACAATATCAGAAACAGTCTTTAACCCATAACAACTCCTAATTTGATAATGCTTCTTGATAAAGCCTTATCTCAAATGAAAAAAATTGTTACATAATATTTCTAAAAATTTAAAGAAATACATAAAAAATTCAAATTGTTCTTTGATGATAAATAATATTTTAAAGATTGTAAAATAATGTGTAAGAATCTGACTCATAATATAAAATAAATGTTTTGCTATTTACAGAATCCAATCTGCAAAAAAATAATAATATAAGTAAAGCTACTACCCAGAGATAATTAGTGGAAGTATTTTTTTATTTTGTAAATGACACATATACCTATTTTAAGATATTACCTTGAAACAAATACACTGTAAATTTATTGTCTCCTCAGATTTATGCCCTCTTTTCTTCATAATTCATTATCACACTATTTGCTAGAAATAATAATCTTTATAAAATGAGGTATTTTCTTAAAAATTGAATCCCACCAATATACTCCCTGATCCCTGATTTGAAAGAGAATATTGCTTTGGGCGATGTGAGGAATTTCAGATCATCAAAACTGAGGCTAACAGTAGATTTCACCTGATGCCCTATGTCACTGAGAAATTCATGTTTGTTTATATACTCCAGATTAAAAAGAAACCATAGCTTTGGTGTTATGGTTTGGATGAAAGGTGTCCCCCCAAAACTCTTGCAAGATAATCCAGCAGAGCTGAGGTGAAATGATTGGTGTGAGATCCTTGACTCAATTAGTGATTCAATCCCTTGATGGGATTAACTGGTAGCTGTAGATTTGTGGGGTGTGGCAGGAGGGGGTGTATCTTTGGGGTATGTATTTGGTAACTGGAATGTAGTTTCTCTCTTTGCTGCTTGGCGCCATGTCTTCCACCATGTTCAGCCTCACCTCTATCCCCAAGAAATGGAGCCAGTCTTCTATGGACTAAAATTTCTGAAGCTATGATCCCCAACATAAACTTTTCCTGCTAAAGTTGTTCTTGTCAGGTTCTTTAGTTGCAGCAAGAAAAAAGCTAACTGAAACAGAAATTGATACCAAAAACTATGGTGGTTGCTGTGACTAATTTGACCATGTGATTCAGAAGTTTTTCGACGTTTTGGAAGTTGTGGGAGGAATTTTGAGATATTTAGCAGAGCAACCTAAAAGCTTTAGGTTGTTGTAAGTGGCAATTAATGTACCATTCTGGTGGCAGCTCAGAAGACCAGAATGCCTATAGGACTGTGCAAAATAAAGTTAGGGCTCAAGATGTTTCAGAGGAGAAGAAAGACTCTATTGGAAAATGGAGTAGAGGCCATTCCTGTTATTTTTTGGCTAAGGAGTTGTCATCATTTTGCCTGTGTCTGGAGATGTTCTGTGGAGCTGATTTTAAAAGTGATGGACTTCTTAATCTTGCAGAAGAAATTTCTATGTAGCATAGTATTCAGACAGTGTCATGGATATTGCTATCAGCTTTTAACCTAGTTTATTATGATATTCAGAGGCAGAAAGCAGGGTAGAAAGATCTGAAATACTTGGAATTGAAAGGTGGGAGTAAAACTGGGGGGAAGAAAGTCTGTAGTTGTAAAAGATGTTACTGCCACTAAAGAAGTGCTAAAGACTTTGCCTAGAGACAATAAGAAAAATATCTGGAGAGCATCTCAGGAATTGGCAAGACCACACTCATCTGAGGCTCAAGGGAATAAAAACTCCCTTGAGAAGAGACCAATGCTTGCACAAGGGGACCTTGGAAGGTTTTTCATCATGCTCAGCCACCCAGACAAAGGCTGCTGCAGCTGTGGCCCCTGGAGGCTTGGATACTACTGGAGGTAACTGTAGATCTTGGCAGCTAACATGTGATGCTGGTTTTGCAGGATTGCAGGATGCTTGAGTTAGGGTGGCATAGAGGCTTCCATTGAGATTTCTAAGAAAAGACTGGGAGGCCAGGCAAACTGCAGCAGGGTTGGAGTCCCTGAAGGCAGCCCCTGAGAGAGCGATGCATGGAGATGTGAAAAGGAAGCTGAATCTGCAGTGGAGATCCCCTAGATTAAGAAATGCCAGTACCAGGGAACTTTTGCCCAGAAACCTGCAGGAATTGAACAGAAACAAGCTAACAGAGAAGCCACATGGACTACAACTGACAGAACTATAGGGCCAGAGCCGCAAAAGCCTTTTGTAGAGAACATCCCGATGAGATGTGTTCCACATGCCAGACATTCAGCTACAGGACTTGCTTGCCCAGCTGGATTTCGATCTTGCTTTGTTCCCATACTTTGTCCCTCTCTACTATATGCCTTTATATATTGGAAATATATAAACTTGATTTGATATTTTATAGACGTTCATACTGAGAGTTTATCTTATGTCTCAGAGGAGACATTGGACTTGGACTTTTGCATAATCTTGAAACTGTTAAGACTATGGTGACTCTTGAAAATGGACTATATTTTATAGTGTGAGATTGTCATAAGATTTTGGGATCCAGGTGTGGAATGCTGTTGTTTGAATCAAAGCTGTCCCCCCAAAGCTCCAGGAAGGCTGAGGTGAAATTATTGGGTTGTGAGAACCTTAACTCAATCGTGAGTTAATCCCTGATGGAATTAACTGGTAACTGTAGGTTTGTAGAGTGCTGCTGAGGAGGCAGGTTGTTGGGGGTGTGACTTGGGGGTATATATTATGTATCTGGCATGAAATTTCTCTCTCTGTTCCCTGTAGGCATGCCTTCCACCTTGATGTTCAGCCTCACCTTGAGCCACAAGGAATGGGACTGACTTTCTACGGACTAAAACCTCTTAAACTGTGAGTCCCAACACAAGCTTTACCTCCTAAAGTTGTTCTTGTCAGATTCTTTAGTCACAGCAATGAAAGCCTGACTAAAATAGTCAGTAAACAAATAAACCAAAAAGGAAAACCAGAAGATAACGCATAGTAGTAGAGCAAACAGCTTCCAATTCATAATTTAATCTATCACAAACATATTTCCAGAAAGACAATGGGAGAGGATATTTTCACACAAACAAAATGTGAAAAAAAAAAGTGACATGTGGACCTGGCCTAAAGGAAATACAGAAGGGTGTTTTTCTTGCAGGATAAAGATTAACTTAGATGGAAATTCAAGAGGGAGAAAGGAAGAAAAATAAATCTGCAAGTTAATGTGTCCCCATTGACCTAAAACCTAGGTTTCTACCTCCTGTTCTAAGGCTCATGCCAGGACTTTCTTAGCAATTTGTCCTCAAACACTCAAAAATGTAACACCGTATCTTCTTATTTCTTTCACATGGGAAAATCCCCATGTAGTTTTCTGTGGAAATTGAGAACTGTTACAATCATATTTCTGTAAGCCTCATGATATTCTATTAATATCAGCATTTTTGACAATATCCATCTTTAGCACATCAGTGTTTACTTTCCACAGAAGCTCCTGGGAAGTGAGATATGATATTCCTTTCTCAAAGAGGGTTGTGAGAAGGGGCCGAATGGTTTGAGAATTTCTGAAGCCTATCTGTGTTAATCACTATACAACTAGTATTGGAAAATACAGGAACTGAATTTTTAAACCTGTGGTCAACTGGATGGAACCTTTTGTCAGAGCACTGTTTAATTAATATAAATATGTGTCTACAATACCTTCATATCAATCCTGTTTCATATTGAATACTGATATGTTCCCAAACTCTTACTCATTCTAAAATTATACAGGGAGCTAACATGTTTTAAATATGAATTAACAATTTCGAAAACATGTTATTTGTACTTCTTTCTTCCAGATGCACTTTTTCCTCATTAAATATGTGACTGACCTTAAGGCAAGCTTTCCTCTACTTAATAGTAGAACAAGTTTTGATATTTGAAGTGAAACTTACACTTTAAAGCATAAGAATTTTGTTTGATGAACCATAGGTAGTTGATTATATTACATTGTACCTCAGGGGTAGAAGAGAAATAAGAAAAAAGCAGTGTTCTTTATTGAATATGATTTTAATTTCGTTACTCATTGGCATTTCCCCCATTCAACAGAGATTCTGAATTGATTATCATCCATGCCTTAAACATAAAGACATCATCCTACCAAACATCACTTAAATTGATCTGTATAGTTGTTAGTTTCTCATCAAAGAATATCATCTTTTCAAAGCAAAAATGATAAACTGGTATGAACTGATGATATTATCCCTTTAACTTTACCAATAATAACTTCATTTATCATCAGAAAAAATATAATGTTTAAAGTATGTTTGATCTGCCTGATGTTATAATTCCATAGGATTCATTCTAGTCAATGTACATCAGGTAAAGCTTTTTTCTTACCTTGAACAGGGAAGTGCATATGTACTTTAAAAATAATAACACTCTTTGTCTTATACTGAAATTTTCAGTGCATTAGCAATCACAGGGAAAGAAAGAGATGAGAAATAAAATTATGTTATTGAATTTACGAAGGAGACTTGAACACAAACTGCCATATTTGAAAACCAGTAAGAATAAATAAATTCACACTTAATGAAAAGTTTTGAAACACACTGTGAGTAATCCTTTTCACAACACTGATGTAAAGTTCATAGGCCTTCAACTCTCACTTCCCATGTAGCAAGGAGTTCTAGACTCTGCATGCATACTTTATCATCCTAATAATGCAAAATGGGGATGATACTCACATCTCCTATTTCTGTAGGGTGCTTTAGTTCACAGAAATATATTTTGGTATATTTCTTCTATTTGTTATTATAAAACACTGCATTATTTTCTGGGCATTTGATATATGTGACAAATATAGGTGTATAGAGTATATATTTCACCTCAAAATTAACCAATATTTCTGTTACGGAACTAAAATGCATAGAGGCTTAGAACATTACTTGAAGGAACTGTAGTCCATACAATCTATCTTTCATTCTTATCTAAATCAAAGAATAGAAATAGAGGAATATGGATTTGGGAGGGTTGATTTTGTGATTCCTTTGTATTCTTTTACCAAATTTGGGTTGGTATTATGTGCTCAAGTTCCATAGAGTAACATTTAAGAAACATACAGATGCATAAAGTTTGTATTTATTATTGGGATGCTGTTTCAAGTGTTGTCTGCTATACTCCAATTTTCTTCTTTTATGAGGACTCAAGAGAATAATTTCCCTGCAAACCTCTATGTTGCTTTCCTGAGAAATTTTTTGTTCTTCTCTTGAGGAAATATTTTATTTGCTTTTTCATCTATAACAATTATATAAGACCTTATGATATTCTTCACCTCATTATTCTTTACCATGAATTTCACTCTGTTTTTTAGACCCATAATATACTGTAGTTATTTCTGTAGGTCAAACTATATCTTTTTTTTCTTTTTCAAAAATCTGACATGCAGATAAAAAGTATAAAACATTATCACCTCTGTTATTGTTGAAATAAATAAACCCAGAGATATTACTGAGCATATCCTGCTAGGTGAGGCAACCATAATTAAAATTCAACTTTAATCTAAAAAATAGCCTGGATTCTACTTCTTCCTGGGAAGGTGGCAAGAGTCTGTATGGGGCCAAAAATAACAAGAAGAACAAAAACACAAAGCTGGATATGCTGCAAAATCACAACATGTTCTAAAACCATTAGAAGGCTACCCTACAGGCCAATGCAGAAACCCAAAATTCATGGAGAGGGAGGAGTGTAGAGTGGAAAACCTGAGGCACAGCATGGGAGAAAAGAGCAGCTGCCACATGAATAAGTGGAAAGAAAGCAGTTACAGTTTAATAAATAGCGATAGTGGGTATCTCAGCTAGCATGATCGAATATCCTCACAACACAAAAGGAATTCACCCTCACTGTTTCTTTCCCTTTGTTTTTCAGTGGGCACTCACAAGAATATTAGGAAGCAGATCTGTGGTCCAGGGAAAGTCTCCTGTAATTATTAGTCAACCTTGTCAGAAAGGCATGAAGCCCATCCCCTCCTACTCCCTTCTCCTATAAAAAGCAAACAACATAAATGTCAAGAGGAAAAACAGAAACTTTTCTTATGCTTAAAGCACAATTAAAGATCCATTATTGATGAAATATGACAAAAGAAAAATCTCTCCATAACTATAAAAGGAACAGGAAATACTGTGACTCAAGAACTACTGCATTTACAAGTTTAACATCATCACAATGGTAGAATCAAGAAACTGTCTCCACAAAAATGAGCAGTCAGAAATACCTGGCAGAAGCTGGGCATAGTGGGGGCACACCTGTAATCCCAGCAGTTCAAGAGGCTGATGCAGGAAGATGGCAGGTTCAAAGACAGCCTCAGCAACTTATTGAAGCCCTAAGCAACTTAGACCCTGTCTCAAAATAAAAAAATAAAAATCAGGCTTGTGATGTGACTAAGTGGTTAAGTGTCGCTGTTCAATCTATGATATCAAAAAAAAAAAAAAGGAAGAAGAAGAAAGAAAAAAGGGAAATGACATTCTGAAATCAGACAGTCTCATCTTCTTTATGGAGCAGGTGTACAGGAAATAATGAGAACTGTTGATGATCCAGGGCCGTAAAGAATTCCTTACCTTCTGTCAATTATTACAAAACAGCAACAGATTTCAAAACAAAAGCTAAACAAACTAAAAATCACCAACTCTTTTTAGGTCCATGAGAGATAATAGGTCACAGAGCAAATAGTTGTGCTGAATACTAGGGGGAAAAGGTGATTAAAAAGAGATATGCTTCCTAGGAAAGAAGCTGATGAGCAGGAATCAATTGCCTATACCGATGGGAACTCTCCCACTGATGCCTGAATGGCTGGAGGCTCAGTGTGGAGGAGTTTGAGAATTGAAGTCTGCATGAGAAATCAAGATATCCTTCAACAGATGAATGAATGAAAAATCTGGGATATCCATTGAAGGGAATATTATTGGTAATAAAAGGAACATATCAAAAATATAGAGGAGAGCTGGAGCAGTGGCTCAGCGGTTACAGTGCTTGCCCAGCATGCGCAAGTACGCAAGTTTGAAACCCAGCACCATGTACACAAAGTAGTCTCGAACCAAAGAAAGACATACGAAAAACTAAATAAAAATCATTTCTCTTTCTCTCTCCCTCTCTTTCTCTCTCACTGTCCCTTTATCTTAAAAAAAAAGTTATGGAGGAATAGTAAATGAATATTTCTAATTGAGAGAACCAAATATGAAAAGGTGACATCCTGTATCATTACAAATATATGACATTCTAGAAAAGGCAAAAATACTCATACAGCATAAATATCGATGATTGACAGAGCTTTGAGGAGGACAGAAGGAAGTGAAATAGAAGCCCATGAATTGCTAGGGCAGTGCAGCAGCTCTTGACACTATCATGATATTATCACATGTGTCAAAAATCCCAGAAAGTACCACAAAAGAGTGAATTAATGTATTAATATTCATCCATCATTTTTAACAAATGTTTCATAGTAATTCTAATAATAGGGGAAACTGTATATATGAATGTGTTCTGTGTATGTTTGTGTGAAAGACTGAAAGAAAGACAGAATTCTTAATGCTTTCAATTCAGTCTTCTTGAGGCTTAAAACTGTTCTGGAAATAGTCTATTCTTAAAGCAAAGGAACAAACAAAAAACCAAAGCCATAAAACCACAATAGTCTGGTCTTGGGTAAAGACAAAGGATTTATTCCTTCTCACAGTCACAATGGGAAAGATAAAAGCAAAGTTTAGAATAAAAGTTCCCCAATCCTCACTCCACGTGAAAGATATGATTTGAAAATTATGAAACCTTTGGTGAGACACAGAAAGATACAGAAACAAGAAATCCTACTCATCCCAAAACCTTACTGCACACATACACATGCACAAACACACATTTATTGCTGTTTTAAAAAAAGCAAGGGGGCTGGAACAGTGGCTCAGCAGTTATTGCGCTTGCCTGGCATGGGTGAGTATGCGAGTTCAAAGCCCAGCACCATGTACACAACAAAGTGTCTGAGGAATGAAAGTCACATGAAAAACTAAATAAAAATTGCTTCTCTCTCTCTCTCTGTCCCCTCTTTCTTTAAAAAATAAAAATAAAAAATAAAAGAAGCAAGGCATGCCTATTTCCACATTAAAAAAAAACTGTAGACATCATTCTTTAATACACATGATGTCAGGCATTCAGAGGAAAATATTATGGATGGATAAAAAAATAAAATCATGAGGGAAGAAGGAAGAAATTTACAAGGCAAAGATGAAGAGAAATGCTGGAAGATAGTTGGAAGAAGATACCATATTCAGAAAGATGGAGAAGAGAGCACAAGTCTAGTCAGAAAATATGTAAAATCAAAGGTAAAATAGATTTTTTGCAGTATTAAAAACAAATTTTGAATACCTGGGATTCTATATTCAGTGAAAACATTGATAGGGGAAAATATTGATAGCCAGGTATTCAGGATAATGGTCCCCATTCAATCACATCTAGAAGCTTACTGGTAGAGAGAGATTAATGGGCATGCTCAGGTCCATCAAATGCAAAAGATCATGAGGCTCACCTGTGGGAGCAACTCCTTTGTCCCAGTGGCAGGGGAAAACTAAGAAGTGGGGGTGGACACTGATGGGAACTAGGAAAGAGTTGCTACCTGTTCTGCACAGAATTTAACCAGTGATTTTGGTGCTTAGTTTCAATGCCTATTTTACATAGAGTCTAACCAGTGATGTTTGTGCTTTTCTCAATGCCTGCTTTTCTTAAATCTTAATCAAGGCTCATACCCAAAACCAATATAATTCTCAGCCTAACATACATTGAGACGGTGTCCTGTTTCCAGGTACCCTTCTGCCTTGCATAGACTCTACTCTCCTTCATTAAATAATTTCTACTCCTTTTACTTTTCCTTTCTGGGGTTGTCTGTGGAGTTTATTCTTCAGATTCATGAGGGGAAGAACCTAGAAGAAGATTGGCAAGAATTCCCAGGTTGTGCTTCCGTAAGAGCTGCAATGCACCACTCAATAGTAGCTGGGGGCGGGGGGAACCCAGCACTTAGCTGGCGAGCTGCTAACATTATTTTGGCTGCAGAACTCTGCAACCAGACCAAATTCCCAATTTTAACTGAAAATAGCTGCAAACACTAAAAGTGGGCTATTTTGGCAGTAGAAATTTGCAGCCAATTCAAACTCCATTCACCAATGAAGCAGAGAAGCCACTTTGTCCCAAAACCCCTGCATCACTGTCTTTCAAAAATGAAGATGGAATAATACTTCCTAAACAAAGAAACTAAACAGAATATTCATTCCTGCAGAGCTGAACTAAATGGAATATTAAAGGAATATCTTTAGGCAGAAGGAGAGAACACTGGACATAAAGTTAGCTCTATATAAAGAAGTGAATAACTTCACACAAATTGAGTTTTGATGTACCTGTTTCCTCATTTTAATTTAAATTATGACTAATATTTCATAAAAATATTAGTTATGTTTTGAGTTTTATAGACACAATTTTCATACACAATTTTTGAGTGGGAGTAACTGGAAGAATACTACTATAAAGTTTTTACATTTTACATAAATTAGTATAATATATTTGAAGCTGTATGGTGAGAAATTAAAACTTTATAATGTAAAACCTGTGGCAACAATAAGAAAGTAAAAAAAAACAAACCAAGATTGGTATATAATAAACCATAGTAGAGAAAAAATTAAATCATGAAAAATATTTCATTAATCCAAATTCAGGCAGCAAAGGAGAAAACTAGAATAAATAAAAACAGAACAAAACCCTTGAAGGTTATAAGTTTGAATATAATCCTATTAATTATTTCCTTAAACATAAATGGTGTAAACTACCCATTAAATGATAGATTTTTATGCTTAATAAAACTACAAAACCAAACTAAACACAATTACAAGAAATTGTCTTTAAGCATTTAAAATAGTTCTTCAACGTCTTTAAAAATGCATCAAGTGAAAAGTACATAATGCTATCACTAAGCTAAGGAAAGCTGGAAGGACTGGGCTTGAGGACAGGGTAATTAGCAAGGATGATAAGAAATATCCGTCATAATGAAGAGACAAAATCCCAAGAAGATTTAATCATTCCAAATGTGTGTCAGATAACAGAGGTTGAAAATATGTGAGATAATTTTATAGAACCAAAAAGTTCAATAGACTCATTCTTAATTAACATTGGAGATTTTAATACCTGTCTTAATCACTTTTCTGGACTATAACAAATAACTGAGTTGATCAACTTAAAAGAACGAAGCATTTATTTTGTCTATTTTGGAGGTTTCAGTCCATGATTGGTTGATTCATTTCTTTTGGTCTCGAATTAAGGCAGAACATCAAGGTGGGAGCAAATGATGGAGAAACTGCGTGGCTCATGCTAGCCAGGAAGAAAACAGAAAGAGAAGAGGACTAGGGTCTCAATATTCCCTTCAAGAGCATTTCCCCTGACCTAACTTCCTCCCTTACAGATGGAACTAGTCAACTACATAACTGTGAGAAAAAAATAAATCTTTTTTCCTCTAAGTTGTTTTCCTTAGGTATTTTATTAACAGCATTTGAAAGCTCACTAATACAGTTTCAGTCAGTCATGCTAAACAATAGTCTGAAAGTACATACTAATTCTTGTCTTGACTCTTTCAAGAGAGAGACCATGTTTTCATCACTGCTGTGACCAACCAAAAGACCTGATTAGAACAGTTTTAGAATAAGAAAGGTTTATTTGGTGCCCATGCTTTCAGAGGTCTCAGTTCATAAATGAGTAGCTTCATTGAAAGCAGCTCAGTCCATGACAGTCAGGAAGCAGAGAGCTCCCCTCACCAAGGACAAAATATAAACCTGAAGACATACCCCAGTGACCACCTCCTCCAGCCACACCAGACTTGCCTACAGTTACCATCCAGTAATCCCTATCAGGAGATCAGTATACTGATTAGTTAAGACTATTGTAACTCAATCATTTTACATCTAAACTTTCTTGCACACATGAATTTTGGGGGGAAACCTCATATCTAGACCATAACAGACCACTTTCACCTAAATTTTAGTGCTGAATATTGCTATAGTTGTTTTATTCTATTATTGGCTTGTATTACTAATCTCTTACCACCACCTAAATTAAACTTTATCATAGGTGTGTATGTATAGGAAAAATGTAGTATTTATAAGGTTCAGTATCATCTATGATTTTAAACATTCACTGAATATACCCCCAGGAATAAGAATAAACTATTGTAATATGTGGAACTATTGCTTGATTGTTGTGGTTGTTACTCTCTGTTGTATTGATTTGCCAACATTCCTGGTATTGTGCACTAAAAAGGTTGAATTCATGAGGAGGGGGAAATTATGTGGAGGCTAAATGTATGCAAGTTATATCTAACTTAAAAAATGAGATGAAATTTCTTTCAATCTTCTATGCCATGGAACAGGCTAACGTTTTTGTGTCCCAGAAAAAATTATGTATTCCTTGGTAAGAAATCCCATAAGAGAGGATTTACCTCTCTCAGTCATTGAGTCTATGAACAGTTAGAGATAGAAGGGTTAGCAGTCTCATTTGTTCTGTCTGTAAATCCTGATTTTTTAATTTTACCATAAGGTGCAATGTTGTTTATGGGTAAAATAATTTCTAAGGAAATGCTGAGTGTTTCTTTACTGAATAAAACTAGCTGAGCAGGATAACTTTAAACTTGATTTTTTTCTGATTGAAAATGCTGCAAAAATGTTATGCAGTGTGAAATGATTCCAAAAAAACACTAGAAGAAGGTATTATTATTTCAAAGTAAATTGAGATTTTAAATTTTAAAAGCATGTAAACAATATAGTTTAGACCCTTTTCCAGAAGCTTCCATTTATCTTTGATGACTAGCATTTCATATGGCTAAATGTCTGTGTTATGTCCATTGAAAATATGCCTTAAAAGTACCAGGATCTTCTAGGGAACATTTAATATTATTTGGTATTTCTTACTTTATTTGGTATTTTTTACTATAATTAATAAAGGCAAAATCGTACAACATTAACAACTCAGTGACAGAAACAGCAATTATCAAGCTGTTAATTTTCATTGAGATGTGCTAAAAATCCAAAGTTAACATTATTTTATTAGTGAAAACTTCTATTTAAAAAAAAAAGTATAATTGAAAATGTTATCATTCTAGTTACATATCATTTATATGCACCCAGATTCAAGCAAAAAGGAAATCGCACACTAGAATGAGTGTGTTGTAATAATTCATGGTCCACGACCCACCAAAGTAGTCTTAGTAATTCCTCTCACTGTCCCTCTTTCTTAAAAAATGTTTGAAGTAAACAAAGGTTAAAGATCAATAAGAAACATGCTTTAAAGATATTGATACATATTGATTTCCAAAAGCATTTTAAAGTTGTATATGTAGGCTTTTACCACCAATGTGTAAATGTTTTTGCCTACTACCATAGTATGATTCATTACATTTATTTAAAATTAAATTTTATAACCCAAGGATACCTCTATTTATTATTTGTATGCTCCTTTTACATTGAAGCAGTTTTATATTTTCTTACCTTATAATCCTGTTTATAATATCAAACCATGATTATAACATATTTCTTATCAAATCAAAAGTTTGTAATAATTATAAATAACTATAGGGTATAGTTATATTAACAAATAGAAAAATCCATAATACACACAAGAATAAGTATTGCTAATATTATGTATAGATTCATAGTTATATGTACCTATATCTTTTGAGATATTATAATACAAGAAACATAGTATAATAATTTTATAGACTTCTCATGAAAGCTATAATTTATTATTTTCATACTGTTACTTTAAAACCTATTATATGCTCAAAAATTTGGGGATTTATCATTATTTCACTGACCCTATATTTGACACTATATTATTGAAATACTAATTGTTTCCATTAATATTATTATTATATTGATAGTATCTTGGTAGATACATCTTTTGTGTTCCTTTTTTGCTCTGTCTTTAGTATTTTCACAGGTGGAGTTTTATTTCAAAGAATATATAATTTGGCAAATTTATTTATTTGCTAAATGGCCCTATTTTTGCTTTAAGGAAATTGCAAATATTTATGTACCCACAACCACTCTGATGTATCTTCTCTAAAGGCTATTATATGTGTACACATATATATACACAAACACATACTTGTGTATATATATGTACATAACATTCATATTCCTATTCATAGACACACATATGTGCAGATGCTTATATAGATATGTCCACAGATGCACATACACTCTTACATATACACAAACATATAGATGCACACATTTGTAAAGCAACACCAATTAGATGAAAACAATTGATAATTGTTTGAAATATTATAACACTATTATGGTTGTGATCACATCTTTGTTTACATTTGTCATCTTATTTGAATTTTATAAATTGCATATTTTGTAGCCTGTAACTATTTTTCCTTTATTGATTTTACTGAATGAATTTTAATATTTCTTGGTCTAGTGAAATAGTAATCCTCTTCCATGTAACATGTATTTTTCCATGTTTGTTTGTAATTTTGTAGTTTTATATATCAAATGAATCAATATTTTGTTATTTTATTCCTTTAGTTGAAAGGTTTTTAAAGTTAACTCCTTAAGTTAAATTTAAGTAATGTTTGCATTTTGTTTTGCTTCATTTGTACTGTTATTTTATTATTTCACAATCACAGATATTCATTTAATGAATGGGGAATTTTATTTAAAAACTTAATGCAAACCTAATTGGTGTATAATATTCATGCATCATAAGAGTGCAGTATAACTGGCCATCGTTTATTAAACATACTGGTCTGTCCAAACAGCAATGATGTCAAGAGAAGACTTGTGTTCAAGTCCTGTAAGATCCCTCAGGATCCTCTCCAGTCATTTCTCACCCCCTCATCCCACAGTGCTAACCATTAATTCCATGATTGACATTATAAGGAAGATAGGCTTGTTTTAACAGATGGGACTATATAGTGTACTTGAGACTGATTCCCCTATACTTTTTGCACAATGTTATGTTTGTAAAATCTTATGCAATCATGTTGATATGGATATTCATGTGGTTTAGTTTGGGACAATTAAAATCAGTGTTCCTTGAATATATCTGATATACTGTAAGATGAGCACAGGGAGATTTCTGTAGAAAATATAATCTAAGAGTGGAATTCCTGCAATACAGAGTTTGCTATGTTCTGTTTTATTAGATACCATCAAGCAATTTTCCAAAGCAGTTGTGTCAAATCACACCTACTCCAGCAGCTTATGATAGATAATTCCAATTGTCCTGTATCCTTCCTGTTATGTGTGCGATTTGTTTGATTGATTTTCATGCTGGTGCATTTCAGGGCTATTGCCTCAGGCTTTCAATATGTATTTTCCAGTTGAGTATTTTTACACATAAATTTTAACAACTGAGAACTTTTTTTTTCTCCTTTTTTTCCATGTTGAGATAATGAGGTTTTTGTTGTTTTTTTTTAAATTGATCTGTAGCAGTAATATATATACCTCTTAAATTTTGGATAATTTTTTTTTTACTATACATGGCAAATGTCTTTGTTTGATTTATATTTTACTGATAATGTACATTGTCAAGAAGATTGGAATTGTGAAAAAAAAGTGCTTTTTTATTTTCTTGCATGAGTCATGTATCTTACCTGACAACAGGTTTCTCTTACTGATTTAATGGATTCCAAAAAAAAAAAAAAAAAAAGGAAAAGCCTAGTCCTAGTTATAGCAATCCTCTCTGACAAGGGCTCACCCTTCAGTTGCTATTTCCTAGTTAGTATTTCCTAAAGAGAATATATATACTAGGAACAGATGAACACTCACAGCGTGTGTGGTGCAGGTCAACTCAGAGGAAGCATGAAGGCTGGAGCGCTTACATGAACAATTATCACTCTCCTCCCATGTAATCGTTAAATCCACAAAATGCTGGTATATTTATAGAAGCACTCTAGACCACGAGGCACATCCTGTAAAATATTTTGGCTTCGAAATCCTCCTAATTATCTTTCTGCTATATAATGTCACTGTCTTATTTGCCGCAAGATCTGATGAAGTTGAAATTGTCTCAGGTAGTCTTCAGGGGAACGCAAGTGGCCTACAGATTCGCTGTTTCCATTTTCCTTCCTAGATGATTTTTGCAAGAATGTAACTTCTTAATATCAATGAAGTCTAGTTTTTCATTTTTCATTATCCACTGATTTGAGTTCCTTTTTAAGAAATATATAGATATTTCAAGTTTAGGAAACTCTTTGATGTTTCCCCCACCCCATCTTTTTTATTAAGAAATTTATTTGTTGAACAATCAAACATGCTTCTAATGAAAAAATATAATATATATATATAAATTCTGAATATTAGATTTATCCCCTGAGCCCCCCTTTCAGATTTTGTACCACAATCCACCTAGAATTAATTTTTACATTGTGAGACAAGGCTTCATTCTTTTATATTCAAAAGACTCAACTTTGATTGATAAGACCATTATTCCCTGCTTATTGCAACAGCAGAGGTATCGTTGTCATGATAAAGTCAGTGTATGAATTTTCTTTATGCTCTTTTATTTTTGTACTGTTGTCCATCCTTAAACCAAAGCCAACTTACTCTAATTGCTGTAGCTTAGTAACAAGACGGATACCCATTAGTAAAAACTCTCCCTCAGTGTTTTCCTTTTCCAAGTTTCCTTCACTATGCGTGAACAGTTGAATCTACATATATATTTTAGAATTCACTTGCACACAAACACCAGAAATTTATTTTTGAAGAACTATGTTGAACATTTAGTTTAAGGATAGCTGGATAAAATTGATATCTTAGAATTACTAAGTTCCTCAAACTCTAAACCTGGTATATATTTATCTTTATATGTTTCTCAATAATACTATTTTGTTGCTTCCCTTGTTGGAAACTTTCACATATTTTAACAGATTGACTCTTAACTATTTTTTCTCTTTAATATTCTTCAAATTATACTATAATTCAATTCTGTGTTTATTTAATGTGACTAGAGTATTGAAGAAAAAGTTTACTATTTTATGTTGACCTTGATTTCTATCATCTTGCTAATTTTCCTTGTTGATTCTATTATATATACTCTACTTACGTATAAATAAGCCTTGTCTGCAACCTAGCTGTGCCAGGGCTATGGTTTAGGTTGCAGAGAGGTCAAAGAAAGTGCCTGGATACAGCATGGGAGACATGATTTATTGGGAAAACCTTACAAGAGATCAGAAACTACTCCAAGAATTCTGTGACAAGAGAATGACAGAGAGCACCTCCTTCCTTCCTTTTTGCTTTGCCAAACAGAACAAGTGACTCATATCCTTTCCAAATTGCCCTCAGTTCTGCGCCTATCTCCACTGAAAGAGGGTGTTAGGCTGAAGAAGCAGTGATGTCATCAGCATTAGCTTGTTTCATCTTCATTTATGACCAACATCCCAAGGGGCAACCATTCCATCTTACATGTATACAAGAAAATACTTTTCTACATATATTATTTATTTGTCTTTGCTGGTTGAATACTTTTTAGATTTTCGTTTAGATTTATTTATAGTGTTTTTTACTCAGTTTGTATAGCTTTTTCAGTGGCAGCTCTAGGCATTAAATTTTATACATGTAACTTTTGCTTCAAACATACTACGTTATTTAGAAAACAACAAAGGAGAAGGAAAGTCTATTGCAGTCACTCACATGATCATGCTTCTTCATCTCTACCTTCTTTAAGGTTTCTTGTTTTATTTCTTCCTTTCTGTTTGGAGAATTTAGACTAGTCACATTTTTAGAGTAAGTCTGCAGGTAACAAATTACTTTTTAGCATTATCCGAGTATCTGTGTCTTAAAATGTCTTAAAATATATTGATTATTCATTTTGTTTATAGATGCAATTTCCCATTTATTTCCCATTTAATTTTTTAGGACTATCATCTATTGAGTGCTAAATTACAATATTTATTATTATCCAATGGTGTTTTTCATGCACAGTGAATCTTTTTGCTATAATTCTATTTTGCCAATCATTGTATTGGTACATTAACTTTCATGTAGTGTTTCATAATATATCTTTTTGCATTCTTCTATTTTGGAGACTCTTTATATTTAAAGTAAGTCTAGCTCACATATGTTATGGCTGTATTTTGTCTTTAATTTACTCTCAGTACGTTACTGATTATACTGGGACATTTAGTCCTTTTTAATCTAATGAAATATGTAATCTCATTATGTCGTTTGGGCTTATTTCTTTCTTTCTTTGCTCTTGATTTGACCCCCTGGCTTCACTATTTTTTTCTTTGTATCTTCTTTTAGATTAAGTATGCCGTATCACAGACTTTCTCAAAGATTAGATGGCAAATCAAATATTCTTTCCTTGTGTTTCAAGGTGCACTTCAAAGATGATCTAAAGCATATGTTGAGTCTAATAATTTTTCTGTGTCACCTGGAAAGACAGAGGCTTGCATATTTTTAAGTCAATTTAACCTTTCCCATCTTTCATTATTTATTTAATACCCTTTAATTCTGCATGTGTCTAAATCCCCTAACATTAAATATATATAACCATTGTATATATTTACCCACATTCATCTTCCCAATATTTTTTATCGTGAGTCACCATATTTCCTTCTGCATGAACATCTCCATTTGATATTTTTATAGTCACTATGCTTTCATCAAATTAATTCTCTTTGTTTTCTGAAAATATTATTATTTCTCTTTTACTTTTGAAATATTTTTTTCTCAGTGTACAATTTTAGGCAAAAGACTATGAAAGCATAAATTAAAGAATTTTACTGATAAATTGAAAACCTATATAATCAAGACAATCAAATAGGAATTCCAAAATTCATAGTATATTTGAAAATAAAGGATTATTAGACATTTGTATCAGAACACTCAATATATTGGAAAGCAGTTGTTGTGAAGTGGACTAAAGTTTTAATAGAAAATATTCAAATTGAAGTGAGGCATGGTGATTTTATTTCTTCTCTTTCTTGACTGCCCTCTGGCTTTAATTTTGTTTTTCCACGTCTCAAAAATTCTCCCATGTGATACATTCCATTATAGGTGGTATGTATTTTTATTTCTTTGGTTGCATCTATAATTTTCCTCTTATTTGTGTCTTTCACCAAACTTACTGGTATCTAAGAGTAGTTTTCTGGGCAGATTATTTTGTTGGGTGTGTGAAAGTTCTTGATTTCCTAGGTAGAAGTTTTCCAACACATTTGTAGTATTCTCATTAATTACCATTTTAAGTATTATTTATGCTCCATTCTTTCTCCATTCCATCCAAGTCTCCAATTAAGCTTGCTTCAGAAATTCTCATGAATCCCTCACAGCACTAATTATGGTTTATGTAGTTTCTATTCTGAGCACCTCACTTCAGTTAGAATATTTTCTATTAAGCCATTAGTCTACTTCACAACAACTGCCTTTTAGTGTACTTAGTGTTCTAATAAAATTGCTTAAAGATCGTTTATTTTCAAATGTACGATGAATTTTGGAATTCCTATTTGACACTTTTGATTATACATATTTTCAAATTATCTGAAAAATGCTAAATTCTTTAAGTTATACTTTTGCAACCTTTTTAAAAATTTTAAATGCCTTCATATTAATGTAAATTAAAAATCTCCTATAATAGTTTTTCTTCAGATTTTTTTTTTGTAATGAGGTTTTTATCTTTGGCACTCATAGATATTTTTGATTAAATGCCAGAAAATAGTTGTAAAAAAAAATACAGATCATCACAAATGAAATTATTTTCCTCTAGCAAAGTTTTATTCTTCCCTCCATAGTGAAAAAGAATAGTACCTATTTAACTGAATATAAAGAGACTAGGCTAATTTTAAGCAGGATTGCGGTCCTAATTAGACTAGTCTCTCCTGGCCTGGTAGAGATTTCCACTAACAGCCTGTTAGGGTGTGTATTCTGTGTTCCCCTGCCATGACTTGGTTACTCTTTTTAGTGTGACAAACCATCCTAAGATCTCTGACCTTCATTACAGCAGTTTTCTATTTAGTTCATTCATCTCCAACTGCATGCAGTTACAGTATTCCACAAATGCCTTGGGAATGTGGTTCTCTTCCATGGTATGTGCTGATTTAACTGTCCTTCATCCCCACTGGTACTCTCAACTCTTGTTCCCTGCTCTGGCCAAGGTCTGACACGCACTCACATGCACAAGGGGCTGTCAACAGTCCATGTCCATCTTAGAGGGGTTTGACTCCATTCTTCTAAGGTCAGGAACTCTTATAGTATCAGCAGTTCTCCACTGATCTCATACACATTATGTCCCATTCTAATCCAGAGGAAAGCGAATGTTTTCAATTTAAAACTTTTATGCACAGTCAAAAGCATTTGGGTGTATGATTGATATTTTTACCTAAAACACAGCTGATTTATGTTTCAATATGATGTATTAAGTAAGCAATTGTTTCCCTATTGACTTGAAGTAAATTCTTCTTTTAAAATTAAAATTAAGCATAGAGTTACAATGGTTTCTATCAATGAAAACCTGCTGCAGGTTTCCACAATTCATGTTAAGCTATGACCCATTTAAAACAGGTTTACATTTAGACAGGCAGTCTATAAGGAGACCTATTGATTCACATTTTGACAAGTATTTTAAGAAACATGACTGAACAGTGATATCCCATTGCGCTTCTGTTGTTATTGTTTTCAGTTTATTGATTAGAAATAGAGTTGGGAATATTTTCTTGTGGTTATCACCATTTAGGTGTCCCAGTTTGGGAAATCTTTATTCAAGTGTTTGCTGACTATCTTATTTGGCATTTTGACTCTTCTTAATTCGCAGACTTTTCTTTTGTTTTTTATCAATAGATACTCTGTTGGATTTTTTTTGTCAGATTATGTATTAAAATTATATTGTCACATTTTGCAGCTTGCATCTTCATCTGAAATTTGTCTGGGGCATCTGAAGTGATCTCCCCATATTTATTTGTATCCATCCTTTCTTCCTACTGATTAGCATATTTTTTATTAATTTTGTTGATTTTCTAAGGAATTGGTTTGGTTTTGATGATTTCTTCTGCCCCCTTACTTTCTATAGTACTAATTTCTGCACTTCTGTTTTTCTGGTGTTTATTTTGTTTACTTTTTCTAATTTTCCTAGGTACATGCTTAAATGCTTAAATAATTGATTGGAAACCTTTCCTTTGTTCCAATATCAAATTTTATGTTCTAATTTTCCTCTAAACATAACTTTAAATACAGTTATAATTGTAATGTTTCATTTTACTTTTCTTCCTTTAAAATACTAAAATAAAACTCTAAAACACATTTTGTTGATTTCTATTTCACACATAAATTATTTAAACATTTACTAATCAATAGCCACATATTTGGGAGGATTTCCAGATATCTTGCTCCTATCATTTCCTCACCTATATTCCATTTGGTTCAACAACCCACTTTGCATGACTTCAATTTTTTATAACAAGACTATGATTGCAGTTAGTAGACATTTTCCAGAGCAGCAGAACTAATAGGATATATAGAGATGTATGAGAGGGGATTTAAAATCAAAATTGACTCACATAATTATTTGGGTTGAAACATCCTAGGATCTGCCATCTACAAGCTAAAGAAACAGGAAGCCAGTGGTGTAATTCAGTTTAAATCCATGGGAAAGAGAAGAAGGGTATCCCAGCTCAAGAAGAGAGAGTGAATTCATTCTTCTGTTTCTTTGTTCATTTCTGGCCCTCAATAGAGTGAATGATGTCTGCCCGTTTGAATGAAAGTAAGATTCTTTCTTCAGTTTACTGATTTAAATGCCACTATCTTTCAGACTCTCAAAGACACACCCAGAAATAGCATTTACTAAGCCATGTGGGCATCATTTCTTCCAGTCAAATTGAGAAATAAAATAATAGTCACCATGTGCACTCCCAGTGAACTTTGCCTGGTTACTCCATATGAACAGAGTTGTTCCAATTTGATGTTCTAAAGTTGATTTTTCCAAGTTCTATCAATTAATGTGAGAAGAATATTGGAATACCAAGCTATAATTTAAAATTTGTTGCTCTGCTATTTCAGTTCTATTGGTTTTCATTCATGTAATTTGAAGTCCTGCATACACACATACACCCATATGTGTTATGTATACATGTATATAATCATTAAATGACATTAGTGAGTTGGTAATTTTTATCATTGTGAAGTGTCACATTTTATCTATAGAAATTTATTTTTTTGAGTCTAATCTATAGTACTTATAATCAAATAATTCTTTATAATTTTACATTGTATTATTTTAATAGTTTTTACATGGTTTTCTTTTGCATTTCTCAAGTTTTAACGTGTCCTTCTGTTCAAAATGGGATTTTTCTATGTAAAATAAACATAGGTGAATCTTAATTTTTAGCCAATCAGGTATTTTGTCAGTTTGGCATTTAGAAAAATTACATGTAGGGCTGGAGCAGTGTCTCAGCAGTTCCAGCATTTGCCTGGCCTGTGCAAGGATGCAGGTTCAAACCCCAGCATCACTTACACAACAAAGTGCCCATGCAGTGAAGGCTACATGAAAAACTAAAAAAAATTTGATTCTTCTTTCTCTCTCTCTCTCTCACTATCCCTCTCTCTTTAAAAAGAAAAAAAAAGAAAAATTATATTTAATGTAACTATCCATGTGAATGAGTCAAAATTTTATAACCAGGCTTTTTTCTTTACCTTTCTTTAATTTGGGATTTATTAAAATGTTTCCATTTAATCTGAACTGTGTCTTATAAAGTAGGGCTATTCTTATATTGAGTGTGTGGTTTGTGAAAGAGAATTAAAAAATTTAAGATTTACAGCATATCCTTATTTATTTTTTTATTGAGAGAGAGAGGGACAGTGTGAGAGAGAAACAAACATTTTTAAAAAGATTTATAGTGTATTTTTATTTATTTATTGTACACATCCTTTCAATTCTGTTCTCCTAGAGAACTCTGATGAAGGCAGCTGGTTTCCTGGTAATTAGTTTTCTAAACTCGTATTCATTTGAAATGGTCTTTATTTGGCTTTGATATTATCCTCTTTGATATTATCCTCTTTGATATATCCTCTTCATCAGGTATGGAAATCTAGGTTATGTTTTCTAGGATGTTGTAGATGTGTCTTCATCTTCTTATTTTTAAGATTTGTTTTTCTTTTTCAAGTTTTTTTTTCTTTTTCAAAATTTTTTATTAGTTCAACATAAACTTACATATTGGAGGAAATCATTGTTACATATTCATGCATACATGGATATTCACAAAGTAGGTTGAGGCTGATCCTAGTTCAGGATTTCCCCACTTCATCCATTCCCTGATCTCATTTCTCCTCTGTAATACCCCCATACTATGAATTGAAATGAGCATATACATGTATATTAATTTTTGAAATTTCTGAAATTTTCTGCCTGCTTCTATATAGTTAGGCTTCTTATGGGAATCAACTGTTCCCAGTTGTATTGATAACTCTCCTTATCTGTCCATCTCCACCTTCCTCCCTTCCTTCTCCCCCACTTTTGTAGTTATGGTTCCCCCAGCTTATGTGAAATTTCAGCTATGGTGAGTTTATTGCTTAAACTCAGCTAACTTTCTTTGTGTCTTAAGTTTTGCTCTAGCTTCCACACATGAGAGAAAACATTCAGCCCTTATGTCTCTATGTTTGAGATGTTCCATTCAGCATAAATTTTACATTTCCATCCATTTGGCTGCAAATGCTGTAATATTTTTCCAACAGCAGAGTAGAACTTCATTGTATGTATGTGTTTTTTAATCCATTTATCCAGTGAGGGGCATCTGGGTTAGTTAAATAGTTTAACTATTGCAAGTTGAGCTGCTATAAACGTTGATGTAGCTGGGTCTCTGTAGTATGCAGATTCTAGCTCTTCTAGGAAAATACCCAGGAGTGGGATAGCTGGGCTGTATGGTGTTGCCATCCCTAGTTTTTTGAGGAGTCTCCATACTGCTTTCCAGAGTGTCTGTACCTATCTTCAGTCCCACCAATAGTATGTTAGTGTTTTTTGCCACAACCCCTCCAGCATCTGTTATTGTTCGTATTCTTCATTTTTATTACGCTGACAGGAGTGAGGTGGAATCTCAGTGAAGTTTTGACTTGCATTTCTCTGATCGCTAATGATATAGAACATTTTCTTTTACGTTTATTGGCTTTTTGGACTTCTTCTGTTCAGAACTCTCTGTTTAGGTCGCTAACAAATTTATTGATTGGATTATTGTGTTTTTGGTGTTCAATTTTTTAGTTTTTGTATATTCTCAATATTGGTCCCTTCAGAGACGTAGCAGGCAATGATTTTCTCCCATTCTGTAGATTCTCTCTTTATACTCTTGACTAATTCTTTAGCTGTGCTGAAGCTTTTCAGTTTAATGGCATCCCACTCATTGATTCTTGGCTTTAATTCTTGCAGTATGGGAGACTTTAAGGATGTGCCTACACTGATGTGGTGGAGTGTTGATCCTTTTTTTCCCCCTAGCAATTGTATAGTAGCTAGTTTAATTGGTTATTATTTGATCCATTTCAATTTTATTTTCGTACAGGGTGAGAGATAAGGATATAATTTCAGTTGTCTGCATGTGACTGTCTAATTCATTAAGCACCTTTTGTTGAGTAGGCTGTCTTTCCTCCATGCTACATTAAAGATTTGTGGGTTTTTATATCAGTATATTCTATCCAATTCCCTTGGTCTTCTTGTCTGTTTTGATACCAATACCACATTATTTTTATTATGATAACTCTATAGTAAAATTTCAGGTCAGTTATTGTGACACCTCCTGTTTCTTCTTTCTTGCTTAGTGATGTTTTGTCTATTCTGGGGTTCCTGTCTATTTGCATCCTACAGGCATCTTGAATTTGAATTTCTGGATCAACTCTGATATGAGGAAATTTCTTTGGCTATGAAGGTTCTTTACACCATTTGTTTGTTGTTTTATGTTCTCCTCTATCTCAATTATTCTCATGTTATTTCTTCTGATCTTGTCCCATATTTTTTACAAGTGCTAATTATGCTAAGTAAGCTTTTTTTCTTGTCTATCCTCCTTGCATTCAGGATTACTCAGCCTGTTTTTGTTATCTGATGTCCGTTTTCAAGAGCTGAAGTTCTATTTTCTACTGAGTTTACTCTCACATTAATATCTTCCATTGAAC
Source organism: Aplodontia rufa (assembly GCA_004027875.1). NCBI lineage: Eukaryota > Metazoa > Chordata > Mammalia > Rodentia > Aplodontiidae > Aplodontia > Aplodontia rufa. The sequence goes on from PVKS010001938.1 coordinate 65,915, forward strand.
TTTTAATTTGATTGACTGTGACTTTCAATTCTAAGAGTTCTGCGACATCTCTTTTCAGAATGTCTAGCTCTTTATTAAAGTGGTCTCTCAACTTCCGAAATTGCTGTCTTATTTCCTTTCTTAAGACTTCTTTTAATTCTTTGATTGTTTTAATAATCAGATTTTTGAGACTTTTTTCTAAGTTTTCATCCAGGACTATATTCATGGACTCTTTGGCTGGGGAGTTATGGGTTTGAGGAGGACTTTTTTGCCTTTGTCCTCATTTTCAATATCAGGGAGTGGGACCTGTGATCTGTCACTGGATATTTCACTTGGGGACTTTGTCAATGGGTGTTGAATTTTTGTCTATTTATTTTTTTGGGCTGGGGTACAATTTTGGCTCACTCCCCAATCTGTGATTTATTATTGACCTTTACAATTCCCAGTACCTCATGAGATAAGGGATGACAGTGAATATGTACAGCCAATGCATAAACAGACCATGTTGATCTGGTTACATTGTGCCCAATATAACTGTTAATATAAGTGTTAATTACCACCTATGAGAAAACCAAATGGATTCACAGATATCTTCAATGAAAACCCTCAGAATATACCTGGATTAAAAACAAACACCCATTTTCAAGTTTGACATTCACTTCAACTTTCCAGTACCTCCCTAGGTGAGGAAAAAATCGCCTCAAGAGCAAAGGTAATGTGACAGGAAGGTTGTGAGGAACTTGTGAATTTGGAGAGAGACCAGCAAGACAGTGGAGATGATATATTATATTCTGCTAAAATAAAGAACAGAAAGAGCAAAGACTGGGGTAATAAATTTAGGGGATAATCAGAGTGAGCAGAATAAAGTTTAGGTGTTGCCAGAGGAAAAGGAAGAAGTGGGTACCAGAGAATTTCACTTCTAGGGACTCTACAGCACAAGGAGAAAATGAACTGGTGTGCAAGATCACAAATAGCAATAACATCAAACAATAGCAGTACAAACACCACAAAAGAAACAAGAAACAAAAAATGAAATAAAAAACCCAAACAAACAACAAAACATAAAACAAACAAACAACAACAACAAAAAGGAAAGTTGGAAGGATTAAGTGATATTACCCCTGAGAAAGTAAAAATATACAGTGGGTACAGATGTTCACATCTGAACATCTGGGTTGAGATACTTCCAGGGTGAGGTTTCTGGAGGGACTGTGTTTTGCTGTTCTCAGCTGGAAGTCAGATTCCTAGGAGTCCTCCTGATATTCTTCTCCTGTGAAGGGGTGTCATCTTTTACCACCCCTGCTTCCTATGTATACAGCCTTTTGGCCTTCCTGGGTTGAAACCCTGGGTGCTTTTGTGTCTGCCTGCCCAAACTCTTGCCCCACTTCAGCTAGGGCCCCAGCAGCCACTGACAATCTTGTGGATCCTGGAGCAGCTGCAAGGGTAGCTCACTGATCTTGAGAGAGTGGCCACCCTGAACTGAGTTCTCCTGAGACAGATATTGCCCCAAATTTGAGTGTCATGAGGCCCTCCCTTGTACCAAATGGGTGTCTCCTGAGGCAGTCTGGACCCTGGCATCAGTGCACCACAAATGATGACACCATCCTAGAAAGTCCTGATCCTGGGGTAGTCTCAGCTGCAAACTCAAGGGGTGTAAAAGCATACTCTTGCCTGGAATGCACAGGTCCAGGGAAGCAGCCTCTGTTCTAAGTTTACAGAGGCTAATGTGGGCTCCACCCAGATTGCAAGAACCCAGAGGGATCTCTGCTCCAGAGTCTCAGGGCCTAAAAACTTACCCTACCCTGCAGGTGTAGGTCCTGGGGTTCCACCTCTGTTACAAAGACGCAGATCCTGAAAGTGAAATCTCTGCCCAGAGCACACAGGTGGGAAGTGGGGTGGAGCAGACTCTGTTCTAAAGTCACAGGAGACCAAGGACAGGTAAGGAGTCTCTACCTGGAAAAAGTGGTCCTGGAGCACTCTGCTAGACCAGTAGGGAGATGCATGTGCAGTCCCTGGGGAAGTCAGTCAGAACATACAGGAGTCCTGGAACCATCAGCTGCCTAATGGTACTGTCCCTGGAGTGGCCTCTAATATGAACTCACTGCTCTTGGAGCAGCTGCCTGGACCACCTGCCTACTCAAGATGGCGATCGACCCAGCTCTCCACCACCGGATTGGAGGCAGTCTAAGTTATGTGCACTGATGCAGGCCCTGGGTTCAGTCATGGAGCAAGAGCCCTTCTGATATCAGAGATCTCTGTGCCAATTTGTCCTTTCTCTATTTGTGTGTGAGTTTCTCTCCCTCTGTGCCAATCCAGCAGCACAGCTGCTGGGTGATGGTCCCTGCAGCCAGAGATGCTAGGTCCCTATTTGGTTTTTTGTTCTTCCTTGCTTAGTGTATCCAAGCCTCTGCATCTCTAAATTTCCTTGTTTGCCTACTTATGTGTTTAGGCAAAAATTTTGCTATTCACCCATCTTGCAGAAAGGCACTTCTCCCACTGTTGGCGTCCAGCCTCATGGAAAGATTCTGTATGGAGCCCTCTGGCAGGTCACCATCTTCTCACTCCCTCATAGCTTTTGATTGAAATTTATTGCTATTCTTAGGTTTGCTGTGTATCCTGGGATTCTTTCTTTCCCCTTCCTTCCTTCCTTCCTTCCTTCCTTCCTTCCTTCCTTCCTTTCTTTTCATCTCAGTGCCTGTAATCAATCCAATGCCTCAAGAATGCTAAGAAAGTACTCTGCCACTGAGCCACAGCCCTGGTTTTATGACATGACCTTCCCCATGCTCTGGATGTTGTTTAAGATTTTCTTCCTTATCATTGATCTTTGGTGATGTGGTTATTATGTGCCCCAATGTGTTCCTCTGTATTTTACTATATTTGGGGTTCACAGAGATTTTGAGGATCTATGAAATTATCATTTTCATTAACTTCAAGAACAGTGACCAACATATTTTCAAATATTTGTTACATATTCCCTTTATCTCCTTGAACTTCAATTTCACTTATTTTATAAGTTGAGATTCTGCCATAGGGAAGTCATGTCCTAATCATTTTTTTCCTAATCTTATTTCTCTCTGCTTCATTTTGCTATACTTTCTATTTTATTTCAAATTATTTATTTTATCTCTATAAGTGGCATTTCATTTTTAAATGTCCTACATTTTTCATCATACTATGGATTTCAAACAAAAATTGTTAGACATGGAAGAGATGAGAGTAGTATAATCCAATTAAGAGAGATTCTGAAATGACAGATAATGACACTAGCAAACAAGGACACTAAATCATCTATTGTAAGTATATTCTATATGTTTAAATGGTAAGGAAAAAATAACCAAAGCAAGTATCTTTGTCTTGAGATCAACCGAGAGTGATACATAGTACAGTTTTTTTAAAACAACTACAACCACTACTATATATATATATATATATATATATATATATATGTCATATACATAGCATATAACATATATATATATAATTTTATATTTTAAACCTTTGTCTTTATAATGAAAATTTATCTTGTAGATTTTATGAAGTTTGGTTTTATCTTAAAGCTATTAATTACAATGTGTGAGGTAATTATAGATATATTTAGGTTTAAATGAACCATCTTGTTAGCTTTTAACTTTATAATTTTGTTCTTGTTTGTTTATTATTTCTGATTTTTCTTGGAGTATTTGATGACTCAAATATTTATATTCTATTTTAAAGCTATTGGGATTTTTGGTTATGAGCATTTAGAAAAACTATATAGAAATTTCTTGTGCCTGCATATTTTATAGTTATATATATTATATATAATAATTCTTCACATATCATACAAAAACTTTATAGCAGTTTATATACTCAGGTACACACATTATGTCATTGTGCTATGGACATTATATGCATTGCTTCTATATATAGTATAAATGCCATAATGAATGGTCATTAATTTGGCTTTTAACAATTTTCTTTAGAGTATTTAAGAAATATGACAACAAAATTTTTTCTATTTATGTTTACAATACTCAACAATCTCTCTTCATTTGTGTAAATCTGATGTTTCATCTATTATCATTTTTCTTCATGCTAAATAACTCACTTTGCAAATTTCTATAATGAAACTGCTGGCTAGACTTATCAAATGTTGTGTATCTAAAATTTTCTTTATTTAACTTTAATATTTGGAGGCTAAATTCTCTATATGTGGAGAATGTAGGGTTGTAGTGTATCATTTGTCTGTTTTCTTTCTTTGTTTTAAATATATTTCTCCGTTGTTTTCTGACTCCCATTGTTTTCAATGTGAAATTCATGTATTAATTTATTGTTGCTCCTTTGTGGCAATTGTCTGTTATTTTATTATGATCAGCTCAAGTATGGTTTCGTTGCCTTTATACCAACTGGAAATTTTGGGGGATTTCATGGTCAAATAGTTTTTTCTAATTTAGAAAAAAAAATTACTTAATCTTACATTTTTTCCACTTCACCCTCTCTTTCCTTTCCATTTGGATCTCAAACTACACATATATTTGAGAATGATACTGTCTTAAGATCACCAGTATTTTTCTTGTTTTTCTCCTTATTTTCATATTCAGTAATCTTTTAATGTGAAGTTTGCTGTAGGGATTTATAAAGACTGGATGAATTTTTCACATATCCTTATTTTTTACTTTTAGAATTTCAATGTGATCTTAAAGAAAAATATGGAACCGTTCACTAATTTGCTTGCCATTCTTTCACAGGAGCTTGTTAATCTCTGTCTCATTCCAATTTTAGCACATGAGCTACTGAAGCAAGTTGTTGAAAGTGGTTTTTATAGTTTCCTTTGCTCTGGTTAATATTCTAATCTCTTCACTTATTATGGCCATCTATTCCTTCATTTCTTTAGTATGCATAGGATATGTGTTTTAAAATAACTCTGCTTGTTTCAGTATTGCTATCATTTCTCTCTTTATATATTCCTATTTTACTGGTCACATAATGGATTTGCCCCAGGTTTTCTGTGCACTGTTTCAAATCATTTAGATTTTTGTCATATGCTTTAAAAGCAGCTATGTTTTTTCTTTAAGGGTATTACCAAAGGGTAAATACTTCTCACCCTTTGGTAACTTATTTTCAGATTTTGGGAGGGCAGGTTTAATAAATATGTTTGATTTGGGATGATGTAGTTTAGAACCCAGGTGTTCACAGTGTCCTCTCTCTGCTCTGGGCATCTGAAGCTTCTCTACTCCATTGCTTCCTTCCTTCAGAATTTCTGCTCACCTTACCAGTGCCTTGTGCCTATTCTCTTCCAAGCCTCACTAAAACACTTTTCATGTGCTCTAAGCCCAAAGCCAAAGATTTTGGGGTAACTGCAATACTCTGAACCTCTCTTTCTGTGTAGCATGCTCTTCCTGACTCTGGTGCAGAAGTACCAACTTTTCCAGCCTCCCAGGTCTCTCGCCTTTCCTAACTCCCCCTTTTTGGTTGGTTGTTTTACTGTGATCACCACTATATTCCTGTACTGCAGTCTGGAAATTGCTTCCAGGAGGAAAAGCCACCTTTGTGTCTTGCTTGTTTCTCATCATCCAGGGTTCATTTAATAAAATAATTTGAAAAGAGTTACTTCTTATAATCTTCCCAGATATAGAGTGACTGAAGGCAGAAGAGCTAGTCTGGTAGCAGATACTCCATATCACTAGATTCAGAAATATCACTTCTCAGTTTTTACATCAATCTTATTTATGTTGGCCTTGGAAAACAAAGTATGAAGGGATGATTTATTTCATCCTGCTGTTCGGAGAGCTAATGAATATTATTATTATTTCATATAAAGATTTAATGGAATTTACTGTTGAAATAAGATGTTCAGTATTTTCTTCTTGGGTGCTTTTTAATTACAAATTCAATGCCTTTAATAGTTGCAGAATTGTTAAGTAATTAGGAAAATATATAGGAGCTATAAAAATAGATTTCTACAACAAAAAAAAGTTTTACTTTAGAGTTCCTCAAATCCTGATATCCACTGCTTCAAAGCATTTTGTATTGTGAGGCAAATATCCTATCCTCAGACAAGCTATCATTTATGTGTGGGAACAAAGAGACAAAGCCAAGCACAAACCAAGGATGTATAACACCCACATATTTTTTTTCAAAAAAAATACTTTGAAATACTTCAGCAGCTTCATAGAAAAATGAACCTTCCAAGTCTGTATTTTTATAAAAAAAGGTAAAGAAAGAATATAGGGAAAGCAAAATTGGACATGACAGATCAAATACATGTAACCTTAAAGAACAAAACATAAAATAACATGATAGAATTTAGAGTATATTTGCCCTCATTTTATTATGTAATTATTACATAATAAAATATCAGATTGGATCTAAATATTGATGACATACAAAACAATATGATTCTGAAGTATTGGATATAAATACTGAATATAACTATATTCAATTTAATATAAATTTTGAATCCAGTATAAATATTCAATTCAATATAAATATTGAAATAAAAAAGATGAACAAACTGTCTTTGGATTGCAAATGACACAAACTCAACTTTAAGTGAAAAGGCAATGTGTTTGTGGAGCTCCATGGGAGGGGGACTGAAACAGGCTTTACACAGCCAGTTCAGAATATCGAAAAGCATGATTGGGAATTTATTTCCCTTTCTCTACTTCTAAACTCAGAATCCCTGACTGAACTCATTCTATATGTAGGATTATTGCTTATGCCAGGAATGAAGACTTTGGGTCCCAAACTCACCATAAACATAAACAGATTTTTAAAAGACTTTCTGAGAATTATTGAAGAAATCAGAGGATTCATCTAGTAGGACTACAGATTCACCATCCTGAGCAATTCTATGGCCAGAAGCATTCTTCAGACCTGGTTGATAGTGCCACCTGGTCATTACTGGTGGTGGCAATGAGCTTACATCACATAGAATACTAACAGGAAAGGAAGCTTATATATCCAGAAGAATAAAAATATGATTCTGGACAAACAAAATAAGGAAGAGAAAGAAGACAAAGAAAATTAGTAAAAACTTGATAATGATTTAAAGTAACTAAAATTAAACCAGAAATTAACCAGAAATAAACTGTCATTTAAGTGGATTAATTCCAGAAAAATGTCTTTAAAACATATTGCCGACTTGACTTGCTCTGTCATTATACATTTGTTCTTGATTGTTTGATAATGATTCCCTCCTAATTGTAAGACCATATTTAATGAATTAAAAAAAAAAGAAGAAAAGAACATATTGTGAATAGAGTATTTGACTCACAATATGATATGCTTTGAAGCAGTAGATGTTATGATTTGTGGATGTGTACAAATTTTGATTTTTGGTACAGAAGCCTATTATTTTGTTTTACTTAATGTATGAAATTCACATAGCTCACTTTTTAATGGTGGACATTTGCATATTATTATTTATGTATGTGAGTTTATTTGCATGTGTGTGCATGCAAGCACATATGCATGAGAAAAAGAGAAAGAGAAAAGAGAGAGAGAAAGAGGCAGCACCTTGTGTGTTTAAATGTAGGTGTAAAACTATATTAAAATAGAGTATACCCTACAGTTTCTGAAGTATAGTGGCTTCTGTGGGCATTTTTGTTACATCCAAATTACTTCAAATATTCACAAAAAGCTTGCAAAATCTGGTATGTTTGTTTAGAAAGAAAATGAGAGGCTTTGAAAAACTATTATTATAATTTTGAAAATATGAGGCTTTAATCTCCCTTGTGTTGGTTGATTTTTAGAGGTTTAAACCAACTTGGATACACCCAGACTAGGAAGGATGTCAAGCAGTTAACTTGGGTTACACTGACAAATAGATGAAGGATCAGAGAGCAAGCAAAATGGACTGGAATGGGAAATGAAACTTGGGTGATGATTAGCTTACCATGGACCTGGATTGCTTGATCCTTGAATTTTGATTTTAGTGAAGACAAACAAGTTGAAAAATATCTCCAAACTCTCCTATAAGCTGTGAATTGATTAATGGTAAAGTCTGCTTTGAAATATTAAGTGAGGACAAAATACTTAGGAGCTTTCATTATTTGGGTTCAATGTACTCATTGTTTCTTTGCAGGGAGATAATTCAGTGTCCTTCGGTTCTGTACACTTAATTCTGGTTTTCTCAGCCAAATTCTAAAGGCAAAATTATCTGTAAATGCAGCCTACTTTCTAAATCTTGATTTCAGGTAGCAAATAGCTTTCTTTTACCATGTTCAGGACTTGTATCCCATAATGCTATATATCTTCTTGATTTTCCAAATACACTGGAGGTTTTGTATTACTTGTGAGTAAATCGTAAGTAAATAGTATAGACTAACAGTATACCTTGAAGTTGTAACTCTTTGTTAAATGACCCTGTATAGCAACATTAACTTAAATGTACTATAAATTTAAACTATTTCTTTTTTGTTGGGTTTATGGTAGGATTACTGTAAACAATTTCCATACAGACCTTGAGCTTTGTGGCTGATTTACACCTACTGCTGTTTATGCTTTGTGTCTCTCCTGTATGTTACAAACTCACTTTCTCCAGTAAAAGTCACTCTATTGAAAGGCTTTTGTTCATTATAGCAGATGCATAAAATATAAAAAAATAAAAAAGGCTTGTTCTGATGTTGATCAGTGAAATTCTTTTTATTATTTGCATCCCAAGATATTGAATTACCGTATGATTAAGTTAAGGCTAGAATGTTCATCTTTATTTTAAAGCTGACAGAATAGTAGAAAAAGCTGCAGGTACTAATCCTGCCTGGAGGCATCATTGTTATTCTTTTTGTTCCCTTCTAAAATTTATTATAAAGTGATGTTTTTCCTTCTGTATCAAAATTATTTTGTAAGCTTATTAGTTTGAGTATCTTACCTAAAGTAAGAGCATTGAAAATATATGAATTGGACTAGAAAAGAAACTCAATGATAAATGTGTTTGGATTCCTATGGCAATGAACTCCAAGTTTTAGTGCTTTTTGACAAAGGAAAAGCCAAATAGCAGAACCTTCTGTTCCTCCAAGGACAAACTACATGTCCTAAATTAGAGCAGCTTTCATGCCCCCACAGAGATGATGGACGGGGTCATGAGTGAACAGAGTCTATTCACCAGAGAAGAAAGTATAAAACATTTTAAGTTATGGAAAAAAGTCTAAGATCACAGATCCAGAATCAATAGAAAAAAATTAGTATTTTGTCTCAGGGTAGGGCATTTTAAAAATGAGGACTGTTTTACCATGCAATGTTTATTCTTAAAGAATAAAGTTATTTTTCTGTCATTTTTAAGTATTTGAGAAACTTGTCAAATACTGTAGACTGGATAATATAGAAGGTAATACCATCAAACTTTAGCATGATTGAATCAAGAATCAAACCAACTGAAGTCATGACTGTATCACTGTATACTCTTAGTCAAATGTTAATCAAATATTTAATATGTTCTTAATTGAATGTCCTGACCATATTGTTATTCTACAACTCATTTACTCATTCTTCCTAGAATTTGTTTTGACTTATTTCAGCCTTTCACAACTTCATTACGCTTCTCATACCCAGTATTGCCATTTATACATTAACAGGTGACCTTGTCTACTATTAGTTCATTAAGAACCAAAATTGATAAGGGAGCATCACATGAATCCATCTCATGTTAATATCCATCTCTTATTAATATTGTTTAGTTTCAATGTTTTTTCTTTATTTAGTGAGATTTTATTTTTCATTATAGTTTTACATATTGAAGGCGTTTGTTGTTACACTTCCATATGCTGGTTATATTATCCTTAATAGTCTTTATTTTTATAGAAATCTGTGACTGAGAAATTCTACCTTAGAATCAAGTGCATCCCCAGAACTTCACCTAACAATTAATTCCCTTCTCAACATAGTGAGACCAGGAGGTAGAATTGCTATATTAATACACCTGAAATCTCTTCTTGGATCACTAACTTGTTTGCAAGAATTACAAATGTTCTTCTGGAAATTACTTCGATATAGAGAGAATGTGGTATTAAAGGAAGAACTTGGTAGAGTGGCTCGGGTTTCCACCTTATTATTCTAACTGGGTAATCATGTGGAAAGCCAACTGAAGAGCCAGGCATGACTCAGTGATGCTGGACATGGGACATTTGACTTGATGACAGTGGAAATGAAGACAGATCAAGGGACAGAACGTACAGGCAAAGATTTCACTAGGGCTTCTCCTAAAATAAGGGAGACTCAGTCCTGACTGGAGATTCAGGGTAGCTCTCCAAGGATGGGAGGGAGTTGGGTTTTCTTCGTGTAAAAGGGCTCTTTAAAATCGAGGGTGCTCAAGTTCAGGAATGTTAATTGTTTTAGGGTACATTTCAAAGGTGTGTTTCTTTTTCTGTGAGGGTACTATAACTCTGAAGAAGGCATGGTCAGTAGAGAAAGGCCTGGTCTATAACATCTCTGCCTCCATGCACTTATAATTATGTCATTATATATTCTATGTCTATGTATATAAGAACCAATTAGAAAAAAAGAATGAGTAGCTGTAGCTATTAAGAGAATATCTAGTAATGTCACACAACCTCAGGCATTTGTAGAGATGTATTGGGAAGGAGGGGGAGGGATAAGGGTGGGTAATTGGGGGGCTCTTGGAGGTAAATCTAATTTTCAGAATTTATATATATATTATATTATTTCATTAGAAGCTTATTTGATTGTTCAACAAATTTCTGATTAAAAAAATTTTAAAAAAAAGAGAACATCTAGGTGGGAATGGAGAGAACATAAACTATGGCAGGTAACAAAGGTTCCTGAGAATTTGCTGTTTTGATGCTGCTCAACATGTTTTATCCTTTATGCTGTTTGTACTGGGGGAATCATGGCAAGAGCATCCTGGCCCTAATGATGCATTTGGTCTTTGAGGCTGATAATATTGTTTAAGGAGGATGAATAAGGCACGTTGCTATGCTTTTAATATCTAACACTTTAGGAGCTAAAGTGAGAGGGCAGAGAAAATCAATTGCTGTCAGGCCATGAGTGTATGTAAATGGTAAGGACAATGGTGACCTTTGTCCCTATGGTGGTCCCTGTCTCATGACCACAGACAGAGACTCTTTCCCTGACCAAACCTTACCCAGGTTACTCTGAACCCTCTTCTCTACCAGTCTCAACCTTGGTCTGTACAGACATAATCAGCTCAAGGTCAAGTCACATTTCTCGGATAACCCTAACCCTTCGAACAATGCCTGACTGAAAAAGCGCACTCCTGCCAAAACAATTTACCATTTGGTCCAGCCAATCCCTGAATGTAGGGACCCTGTTGCCCTGCTTCTATGGGAGGGCAAAGATCTAACTTTAGTAAGAACCAGTTAGCAAACACAGATGCATTTCACATAAATCAACCCTATCTTCCTCCTTCATTTAATTTTCATTTCCCTGACTCTATCCAGCTACCACTCACCTGTCCCCATTTTCCCTCATTTTCCCTCATTGCCCAGGTACAGCTGTATAAAATAAGCTGAGGTTAATTCACAGTGAACACTTTGCCCTATTGTAATACTTAGTAGTGATTCTGGATGAAGATCAGGGACATATCAGTTACTACATATGAATTTATGGTTATACAACAACACAACTTCTCAATGAAATAAAAAAATATGTCCTTACCATTTAAATAGCTTACAGCTTTGCATACTTTTGATACCACTCTAATAAATTCTTGCAGAGGAAGAATGTGACCCATTAAGAATATATTACCAAGATAGACTTTACAAGGGTTTCCCTCCTAGATAAATGGATGTACATTCATCAGAAGTCCACATCAAGTCTGCATCAATTAAGTTTGCATCATTTGGATAAGTTAAAAACCATAATGAACAGTTAAAATTTAAAACAGCTATTAGTCTTTCTGATACATTGATGAAAATCTAAAGAGTAATAAGCACAGAAAAAGAATAAACTAAAATAGATATTGAAATATAAATTATAACACAAATGAACAAAGTTCACATTCTAATTTGATTCTTATCTATCAACCATATTAATGCTTTCTGTTTTTCTATGAAAGGATAGAGGCAAATTTATAGAATGAGAAAACAGTATGAGGTGCTAAAACCTATACAATAGGATGAGAAAAGAGCCTTAGATTAACCTGTATTGATATATGTCAGAATAAATTGTCTATGGATTGTATGATTTAATGTTTACAAAACAAATATAAACAAGACATTTCTTCAATCTAATGACTTTTATGTTTAAATATTCTATTACAATTAAAATAATAATTCATCTTCAAATGAACACCATGTTATAGAATCTTTCTTTCTTAAGAATACGTAAAATGATTGTGTATTCTAAAATTAAAATGTATTGATTTTAATGAAGAATTATATATATGAAAGCAGGGAATTACTCATTTGATCTTGTATAGGAGAAAAATTTCCAAACAATGTAGAAATTGCTCTTCAAGCACTTTAGATAAGCTAGACACCAGAACAAAAACTCTATTTAATAAAAATGCAAGAAATTAATATTAAAGATCAACAAACCAAAAAAAACTTTTCAATACAATTGATGCATAATGTCACTATACATTTTTTCACTTGATATTATTTCACAGAGAAAAGTTGAGAAGAATGCCAGAGTGCCTTCACACGTGTTCTTCAATACTGTTTCCCACATAATTATATTTTGTTTTGTAATAAATATATTTCTTGTTTGTAGATACTTTGAGAATATGTCAATATCCTATTATTGTCAAACTTTCTCCTGTTAGATTTAACATCCATTGATATTCCTTGCTGGAGAAGCTACCACGTTGGCTGCCATAGTTCCTAAATTCTGTCAGTTGTCTTGTAAACATTAGTTGGTATTTCATCATTCCCCCTCTAATGATTGATTTATCTATTCATTTGCTTATCTTCTCCTCTTTGTATGGCCTCATGGATTCTTATTTTAGTTAATAAATAATATTCAAAAAATAATTTTATTTTGATGTGCAAATCATTCCAGCATTCTCTAGTGGGAACTCTTTACATTCAGTTCTGGGGTGTGTGTAATAGTGGTTCGGGGAAGTTAGCATATATGTTATTCCTTAAGCCATAAGCATTCCCCTCTCATTTGCTTCAAAGACAATGTTGCATCCCCCTTCTTTTCCTTTACCTGTATCAGTCCAGGTACCAGCTTTTTCTCTGAGGAATCTTCCTGTAGGAATGGGCCCTAAAGTTGTTAGTTCCTACTAGAGTATCATTCTTTTAGCCCTTTTCAGAGGACAGAGCTTAAAAAAATAGGCATTCACTTTTATACCTATTTTGATACCTATCTATATGTATTGATATCTATATTTATAGATATATCAACATATTTATATCTATAAGTAGATTTGTATTTGGTTAAAAGTAGATTAATTTTGTAAATATACATCTATAGAACTGCATAAATATATCTTTATTTTTATGTAACTATATCTGTATCTGTCTACATACATTTAGCTGTATACAGAAAAAGGAATATCTATTTATTTACCTATCTACATAAAATTCTGAGTTCTTATTGGAGACTAGACTTCAATACAGCATCATGGTATTCCTTTTTACTTATTCTACATTTATAACCATGAACCACTAACAGTGAGGAATCGGACTCCCATTATTAACATTTGTTTCTCAATTGCTAAACTTTAGCTTATACAAAGTTTAATCAGAATAACTAATTTATAGTTCTGAAAAAATAGTTATTACACAATTTTCTGTTTTTATTGTTCTGAGAAAAACCAGTCAAAATACTGTATAGAACATATATTGCATTGGTTAGTTCTTGCTTCTCTCCCTAGCAAGGCCAGTATTATATATTTTTGTTTTGGTTGCTATTTTTTCCCACATTTGTGGATTGTGGGGTGTGTATATATATTATATGAAGCATTAACATGCCTCAAAATGACAAATATTCAGAAAGGAATACTCAGAGAAATTACTTTCATCCATGCCTTGCACATTCTTTCTTACAGTTGTTTCTTCCCATTCCAATCATTGTATTTACCGTTATTTAAAAAATGAGCAATAGAAGTTACTTTTTAACTGAAATTTTATATGATTCATAATTGTAAATGGTGTCTTAGTTTGGGTTGTGTAGACATAAGCTTGAGTAAATGGTACTGCTCACTCTAGTTATTAAGGATGTGTTCCTGAGAGGCATAAGGAAGCAGAGCAGATGAGGGGACTGATCCAAGCAGGAATGAGGTTTCAGATGAAGTGAAATCCTTACTGTCTAGGACTGAATACCTCCAGTGTCCAAGGATGGTCCTCTGAAGAAGGCTTCAGCTTCAATCAGTCAGGAGTTAAGGAAGCAAAAGGTGAAATCTGGGTCCCCAAACAGAGTTGAGGAAGTGCATAATGCATCAAGCCCTCTCTTCCAGCAAGGCTGGTAAAACCCAGCTGCCCATTTAACTGAGGAATTTAATAAGGGAAAACAAGGATGAGACTATTTGATCCAGTATGAGTGAAACAAACCTATCTTTCATCTTCACTCACATATTTGATACATTTGGACCTCCAAGTTGCCTCTCACCTTTCCTGAACACAGTAGGGAAAAATAAATTTAGTATATGAATTTCCAATGATCATAAGCTAAAATATAGTCAAGCATAGAAGAACTACAACTCCTCTTAATAGTTTCATCTGACTGACTTCATAAAGACAATACCATGAAGTGTATGAATAGTTTTATTCATAACGCATGCACTTTACATGCAGATACTGTTACAGTGACTTTCAACTGGGGTGTATGTTTTTATTATAGATTAAAATTCAGTAAGAAGTTGCAAGACACATGCATTTGTTGAAGCTGTTTTTCCTTATTGCTCTTATGTTATGGTTTGAGTACAAGATGTCCCCTAGCAATGCATATTATGAGAGATCTAACCTAACTAGTGAAAGGACCACTGTCCCAGGTCCTAATTGTAGGCAGGTGGGGCATGACTGGAGGAAGTAGGTCTCTTGGGGAAAACTCCTGGGAAGCTTTCTCTCTCTCTCTCTCTCTCTCGTTTCTGGCCATAATTAAATGATCTTTATGATGACCACACTCATTGGCCGTGATATTCTATTCTACCTCACCTCAGGCTCAGAGTAATGGAGTCAGCTGGCCATTCACTGAACACCTGAAACTATGTGCACAAAATAAACTATTCTCCCTCTGAATTATTTTTGTCAGGTATTTTATTAATAATGACAAAATTGATGAACACATCTTATAAATCCTAAGTTATTTTCTGAATTTGTCAATAGATGTTCCACTGAAGCTTAGCATCTCTCTTTTCTGGAAGGGTTTTGTCTCAGGGATATAGTACTAAATGCAAAATCAAGATGGCAAACTGTTTTGAAATATTGTCCTAATTTCTGAAGTTTCTTTCTTTCTCTCTTTCTAGATTTCACTACATCACTATATCTATATATGTATATCCAGATATACATATCACTATGCACAATTAGTTATTAATCTATCCATTTATATAAAACTATGAGTTGGTATTGTTGCTTTTGAGTTCCACTTAACACAGGATGGCAAAGATCTACCTGGTCCTTGAAAGACTCATGTTCAAATGGTGGCACAAAATGCTCAGAGGGTTCACATACAAAATTTTCTTGTTACCTACCAGGGAATATCAGAAAGACTGTGCAAAGTTGTGTGTGACAGATGGTAGGAGAGACTTTGACACGCTGGATTGCATCAAGAGAACTTTCCCATGGGAAATTCTGAACGTGAATCACACACGACACAGTTGGAGAAATTGAATACACAGCTCATAGAACAAAAATCTCAATGGAATAAGGGAGGATATTTTCCAAATCTGGGAAATAATTATATGCTCTGTATTTATAGTCTGTATGGGGGAATTTACAAAGTAGAAATTAAACCAATTTATCATAGTTAAAGGGAGATTTAATTTGATAGGTAAATGTTAAACAAATGAAGTACCCCACAAATGCCATGAGGTAAAATTATTTCCCAACAAGTGTTGCAACTAGATAACATATACAGTTAGAATTTTAATCAGCTAGATGTTAGCATTCTTTCAAACTGCCCAATATGGTTTTAGAAAACTAGCTCCATAAAAAGCAAAACACAAACACTCCAATCAATAAGTGTTCTATGGAACTAAGCAGAAATTTCTCAATAGAGGAAGTTCAAAATGCCAAAAGATATATAAGAAAGTGTTCTACAACATCATCAATCAGAAAAATATAAATCAAAACTGCACTGAGATTCCACCTCACTCCAGTCAGAATGGGAAAAATGAAGAATATGAACAATAACAGATGCTGGAGCAGTTGGGGGAGAAAGGAACACTAAGACACCATTGGTGGGAGTGCAAACTGGTGCAATCACTCTAGAAAGCAGTGTGAAGACCCCTTAAAAATATAGGGATCAGACCAACATATTACTCAGCTATCCCACTCATGGGTATTTTCCCAGAAGAGCTAGAACAAGCTTATTACAGAGCTACAGCTTATAGTAGAGCAATTTACAATAACAAAATTATGGAAACAACCTAGATGCCCTAGATGCCCTAAATTGGATGTATGGACCCAAAAAATACTAATATATATTCTACTCAACTATTAGAAAGAACAATATCATGGTTTTTGCAGGTAAATGTGTGGAAATGAAAAAAATTATACTGAGTGAAAGAAGCCAAACACAGAGTCTTAAGAGTTGAATGTTTCCTCTCATATGTGGAAGCTAGAGTAAAACCTAAGATTGGATGAAGGTTACTCAAGTTTATTTAATAGACCCACCAAATTTGAAGTAACACATAAGCTCTGGGGACTAGAGCTATGAAGGAGGAGTAGAGGAGAAAGGGAGGGAGAAAAGAGAGGGGAAAAGGGGGGAGTGCACTTGATTCCCATGAGATATACAGATATACCTTGGTAGGCATATAAATCTAAATTTCAGTGTTTAAAATACATGCATGTGGCCATTTATATCTGTAACAGGGGAACTGCAGAGGAGTCACAAGATGAG
Source organism: Aplodontia rufa (assembly GCA_004027875.1). Lineage (NCBI taxonomy): Eukaryota > Metazoa > Chordata > Mammalia > Rodentia > Aplodontiidae > Aplodontia > Aplodontia rufa. The sequence goes on from PVKS010001938.1 coordinate 82,859, forward strand.
GAAGTAGAGGAAAGAGGGGAGATCCTGGACAAAGATCAGGTTTAAGCTGCACAGTCAGTACGTATGCATGTATGAATATGAATAAATAAATCCCTTCATTATGTAAGATGATGTAGAAGTAATTTTAAAAAGTATGTCTTTGGGAACAAAAAGAGGTAGTTTTTATAATCCATGAGAACTTGACATAGTTACTAAAGTTCTCTAAGCCCAGGAAACTCATTTAAAATATTTGGATAAGATTTTCATCTTCATATCAAACTTCTTATATTAAGTAAGATGCCCTGCACAACTTACAAAAAAATGGACTTGATTCATAGTGGTAATAAACATAATCAATGAATAATAAAAGCAGTAAATTATAGATTTCCTTTCTCTTCCTTTCAGCCTAATTTACAGACTCTATATCAATGTTCACTTAGATAATGGATTGAAAGCATGTAGTAAATATATGGTAAAAATATCAAATTTATATTTTAATATATAAGCCTTAGACCTTTGTAGAAACAAAAACTAGCCAATAAACACAAGTTCAAATCTTGAATAAGAGCATGGCATGTGACCAGTTTTTGGATTTGAACATTTTAGAAAAGTATCGCATTTGGACTCTTCTTCATTGCCTTCACTGAACTCAGGTTATAGCTAACAGATAGCCCCCAATATTATCATTAGCATTTAAATATAGAAATGATACCTTGAGTGCCTCCAGGTATATCTCAAACTTTAAGCAGCAAGTTGAAATTCACTTGCTAGCCCATCTTGTTCTTAGGCAAAGCTTAGTACCAGGCTTTCAAAGCCTCCCAAACAAAAGCTCAACCAGGTCACTTATAAGATACTGGATCTTTGGAGGTATAAATTCTTCTTTGCATCAAAGAAATTTAGAGTTCTTACCCCTTGGTGTCCTTACCAGTGTGTGGGTAGAGTGAATGAATATAGGAAATGCCATTTCATTTGCTAGGACACTAACCAGCAGATGTCAAGTTAATCAAAAGGAGATGTTCTGGTTGGGTATGACTTAATTAGGGAACCTTGTAAAGGTGAAGTGTCAGAAAGCTGTTGGCCTCAGAAGGAAACCAATAGCCACCTTGTGAAAAGAAGAAGCTGCTTGACAAGGACCTTCAGCAGTCTTTAGAGCTGAAAGACAGGTTCTGGGAGACCCAAAAAGAAAATTGATGCATGTCACACAGCTGTAAGGGAATGGTTCCACCAAAACAGCAAGCCTGAAAGCCACCATGTCCAGCATTTTGCCTCTGCACTCTGAAATCTCAAGGATGTCAATGAGCTATAAGGCTGAATTTCTTTAAAATCCAGATGGTTAGACATAGTGTTCAAAATCAGCCACACTGCTGGAAATGAATTTCAGGAATTCTCTCTCAGTGGATTGAGAGTAGATTGAAGGACACACAGCAGTCTGAAAAGGTCAAGGGCATTAAGCCTCATTTAAGGGCATCCCAGGCACTTGAAGACGATTAAGATTACATTGAAATCACTGTTTACCCAACTCTAATGACCAAACAGATTTTCACTTCCTTTGTTCTTACAGGGATCTTCTAAGTGAATGGACATGTACTATGGTAAATGAGGTTGGCCTTTCACAGATAGATAAATAAGTTGATTTAATCTCTCTTTTTAAAAGCCAATGTTAAAATGAAACATCTTTAGCCATTGTATTTTATACAAAATGCATTAAATCACTTTATAACACTTGTAAATTTACTCAAACATATACAAAGAAGATAATTAGCTGCTGAAAGTTCCTAAAGTGAAAGAGTTCAACTCTATTATCATGCACGGCAATGACAGGTATTTTTCTGACAGAGATTCATTATTACTTAGCCTTTTAATGTTGAACTTATCAAATATTTAATTTTCTACATTAAAATAATTTTATCAAAATGATTATAGTGAGTTTATATTTAGCATCATGATTCAAAATGACATAAAACTTTCATTTTTGTTAAAATTTATGAAAAATACAAATATACTACTTAAGGCTTTAGTTCAAAAAACAGGAAATAGAAGATAAAAAGATAAAAAATATACTCTGTCCTTGCCCTCTTGTGAATGGAACAGCCCTTGAAAAATTCCCGCCTTCCCCTTTATTACAATGAATTTCATCAATTTTTGGTCTTCTGCTCCATGCTCATTTTCTTTCATTCTGTCCTCTGTCTAAGCCAGCTCAGCTCCTGACAGCATCCATTGTAAGTCATCATCCTCTCTCTCTGGTTCCAATTTTTACCCTTATTTTATGAAAAGGTTGGCCACACCTTATTTTTATTTATGTACCAGTCTCTCTCTTTCAGCTTAGGAGTAAGAACAATAAAAGAACATCTTCCTCTTACAGAGCTATTACATGTAGCTTACCTTGTCTCCCCTTTCACCAAGAAAAACACCATCGCTCAGGTCTAACTGAACAGCTGCACCATCCCATATGAATAAAAGCAGATTTCCAACAATAACAATAAAAACCTCTTGACTGTTTCTTGATTCTTTGTAGTTATTACATTTCAGAAATTAGGTTTTCCCAAAAAGCTCATGTGTGACTTAATGCAAAAAAAGTTTAGAGGTGAAATGATTAGGTTATGAGACCTTAACCTAATCAGGACTTTAATCCACTGATAATGGACTAATTGTGCAGAATGCTTAAAGGTGAAACGAATGGGTTATGAGAGCCTTAACTTAATCAGTGAAGTAATCCCCTTTAAGGGGTTAACTGAGTGATAACTGAAGGCAGGATGTGGGTCAGTGGGTGTATGTCTTTTAGGTATATACTTTGTATCTGACCAGTGAAGTATCTCTCTTTACTTCCTGATCAGGTCCTGAGCTGCTTTCTTCTACCACACTCTTTTGCCATAGTTTTCTGCCTCATATCTAGCCTGGACAAATGGAGCCAGCCTTCTATGGACTGAGACCTCTGAATCCATGAGCCCTAAAATACACATTCCCTCCTTTAAAATTTTTCTTGTCAGGTCTGTTGGTCACAGCAGCAAAAAAGCTGACTAAAACATAGGACATTGTATTTTCTGGCAAAAGGGAGAATATTTTTTTGCAGTGAATAAATTGTATTGACAGAAAACTTCCACATTACTCTGACTAGTTAAGATAAAAATTGTATGATAGATTAATCTTCATACTTTAGAAAAGATTTTGTGTAACTGGAGATACCAGTATACTTCCATACATTGATGATGAGAATTATGATAATGAATGTTGAGGCACTGCATTTAAAAGACCTGGGTATTATGTTTACTTCGTGTAAGCCATTAGTCAGTTTTCCTTTACTATAACAAAATACATGAGACAATCAACTTAAAAAGAGGAATGCTTTATTTTGTCTAATATATTTGACAAAATATTGTGCATCGTGCATTGACTTATTGCTTATGAGCCCATGGAGAGATAGTGTATCATTATGGGAGCAGAAGACTAAGGAAGCTACTTATGATAGTCAAAAATGAAAAGAAAAGAGGAAGACACTGAAGTCTCAATAGTTTCTTAAAGGGAAAACTCCAAATTATCTAACTTCCTCCCACTAAGCTTCACCATTTATAGGTTTCCCCAACCTTTCATTAGTGCCACAGGTTGGCAACCTAATTTTTAATACATGGTCTTTGGGAGACATTAATTCAAACCTTAGCACTTCCTAATATAAAACTAATAGTTGTTTAATTGTCCATAAAGCTTTTCTGTTCTAGTCTTGGCCTATAACTTGACCATTGATACCAGGAACCCAGTAGGCATTTAAAACATGTCTATCAGAAGAATAAACAAATATACAAATTAATACATTAAAATAAGGTGTTTTAAAAAGGGTAAGAAGAGAAGAGAGAGAGAAAAAAAGAATATAATCACATAAGCTGAACAATGTCTCCCTCATTCTGTTCAAATCTAAATGACCTCAGGATTTCCTGACTTACAGAATATATAGAAAAATTTGCCTTACAATTGAAACATTTTTCTACATTTTTGTGTAAAACTGAGCATTAAAATTCTCACTTCATAATCACATGACTTTACATTATGCAAGAGTGTAAAATTTACTTAGTGCTTCCCGAAGTATATTATCTCATTTAAATAATCTTCCATGAATGACTTCCATATTGGCCAGATAAGTATCAATACACCTTAACAAATACATTTGGAACAAAAAGCAGTCATGTTACATGATAAATACAGCTTTGTTTTTATTTTGTTGTTGTTTGGTTAGAAAACACACTGTTATTTGCATTTAAGCCTGTGAGCAAGAAAGAGAGACTGAGAAAACTCACTTACCAAGGTAAATGAGCTATTGCTGTACTTAAATATATCGTTGATTGTTTCACATATAAAATAGATTTTTCTCATTAGGAACAGAACAGGTTGTCAAGATAGGAAAATCTGATTATGATGTTAATTGAAAGAGAAAGTACCTTATGATTACTACCCTCATCTCCAACACTGAGGACAGGTTGAAGTTCAGGACTTGAGCAGGTACTGTGGCTGGAAGTGGAAACAGCTTATCATGATACGGGCAGAGGGGAATACATTGACTTTAGAGAATCCAGAAACAATAACAACCAATGGTCACCAGGCACCAGTCCTTTTAAAGTGTGTCAGTTGTGAAATACTATTAATTAGGGTATAGCACAGTCCCAAATCCTATTGTACAGTACACCTGGAGTTCAGACGGGGAAGGTTCAATAAAAATTTTAAGAGAAGAGAGACCTGCTCTGGAAAGTCTTTGTAGACTTGAATTCACTCTCTATCAACCAGACCCCAGGCCCCTATCGAATTAAATTTTCTACTTGCAATATTGCTGAATTCCAATATGAATGGAAACTCACATTCACAACACATATCATGATCAGGTATCAGGTACAATTAAATGAGGCCTTAAGCTCACCTAGATAATTAACTTATTATCCTCATCAAAAACATATTGCTTTATGACAGTTCTTTTTTCTTGAAGAATAAAATGATGCAATTTCAAATGTCATGTTTTGGGTATTTGAGTTTCAATGCCCCTATTAATCACCCATAGTAAACTGATTCATTACAGGTATTAATTCGCTCCTGTCTTTTGCTGTCAGATTGTTAATGCCACAAGCATAAAGTGTGCCATTACAGAACTTATTGTCAGTATAAAATTTCTGCAAGATTATGAAGATTTGGTTTGATAAGAGGAAAATAAATCCAGAGTAATGGGGAATAATTATCTCAAGTGATTAAATTAAACAATCAATCTTTTAAGCTGGAAATAAAGCCACATTATCAGTCGTGGACTATCCTTTGGAGAAGATGGATTCACTCAAGAGTGCTTCCTTCATGTCTGAGGCTGGCACCAGTCTTCTCTTCACCATTAATCCTGCCAGGCAATGTTTGTCATTTGATGGCTTAAAGGAAGCATCACATTCAGAACCTTTTCAGACATCTTTGACATCAAAGGTAATACTCTCTAATTTATTTTCTTCTTTTCCCCTTAAATAGAATTCAAGTGCTGCAGAAATTAAGCAGTGCATGATTTCGCCTGGTGAATTTTAGAATATATGAAATTAATCTTATAAAGTATGGATTCAGTGTGTTTAACTGTTCTGCTTTAGCTCAAACTTTAAGCATCCAAGAATGAAAATCAATTACTGATGACAAAGCAATTACTCCAACTCTTGTAGTTCATAGTTAAGCTAATAAAAGTAATTCCATTCCCATAAAAATAAATAAAATAGTAACATACATAAGGAAGTGCTGGGTGGAGACTGCTTTTGTCTTTTTATTTTTACATTCATGAGTTCAGTTTCCTCCATATAGTTCAAAGAAAATTAGTATTAGTAGAAGAAAGTATTATTGGCTAGTTCTCACAATCTCCAGGTTTAGTATTCAAGTGTACCTTCCCACTAGTTCTTGAACAGAGATAAGGTCCTCAAAAGAGCACATGGCTTGTTGAGCACTTGAGCTAATCCCATATATCCCTAATTGATGTGTCCAAATGAGCAGTGAGTTTCCAGGCATCTAGAAACCCAATCCATTATTTTCATTAAGATAAAATTGGAGGAGGATGGAGCAGTGGCTCAGTGGTTAAAGCACTTGTCTGACATGCACAGAGGCCCTGGTTCAAACCCAGCACCACGTGCACAAATAAGTGTTGGAGAAAAAAAAAGCAGATGAAAAAATAAATTAAAATTAATTATCTCTCTCTCAGAAAAAAAATAGATAAAGTTGTAAATTCCAGCTTATCCATGTCCCTTGAACATGGACTTACATACTAGGACTTGGTGCCAGAACAGATTGACTATTCTGTTGTAAACCCAAGGAAAGCTGGCACTAGAGGAAAGTGCTACTTCTTACACTCATGCTTTAATCACATCCTTCCATCAAACACTTTGAATGACAATGTAGGGTAGAAGCAACCATCTTCTATTTAATGATGGATCTTTGAAACCTATCAAAGACAATGTTGCATGCATCAATGGAAAAAGTAGATCAGGCCACAAATCTTGAGTACACATACTGTAGCAACCATAGGTTAGAAGCAATACATTTTGAGTCTTTAAGCATGGACCCTCTAATTTGTTCAGCAGCCACAGAAACTTCCAATATGGATGATTCTCAAGGATGAAGATTTTTACTGTATAAACTGCTCAGACTCATTCTAGGGATTGGGTAAGCCCTCTTTGTGGGTCCTGAAGAATCTAAAATTATGTCTGACCTTTAAGGGAACCCTCAGTATCTGAGAAGATATTTAAAATTTTGCAACATAGTAGATAAATGAAGCATTCTATATTTGTTATGGATCCTAGGTATCCCTTCCCAATAATGGGAGTAATGCAGCCACAAGATTGAATAAATTCATTAAATATTAGTGGTAACTTGTTAGTCTCATTCAGAACAGACCATTTCAAATCTTTCTTAAGCACAACTGTTTACAGAAGTAAGTATGTCCCATGCTTCATTTGCATGGGAATTACTATTACTATATAACCCATAGACATTAATACTCCAACTCCTCCTCTACCTCACCTTACCACTAACTTCAGATTTCACACAGATTCTTATTTTCTGATATTACTATTTAAATTATGGGAACATTCCCATATGTTCTAACTTTTACCTGTATGTACTTTCAGAGGGACTCAATCAAAAGTGGAGGATTAGTTGAGTAAATGTTTTATCTCACATAAAGCAGTGTAATACCCACACTGCTCTGCTCCTTATGTCTCCTTATGGCCTTATGTCTCATCATGGATTGTCTGTGGTACATGGCATTTTCCCCAGAGTGGCAACTATTTTCTACCAGAGGAGTTTATTCATGCAGTTTTGCTCTTCATAGCTTTCAGAAACAGGGGGCCTATAGTTTGATTTCTGAGTTTCTAGTGACATGACTCTTTCCTTTATACCATAGCTTTCTCTACTCACCCCTGTACTTGACTGGAATACTCCATTGGTAGATGCAGAATGTGGGGTGGGGGAAAAAAGAGCTTCAGTGGAATGCAGATCATTGTTCCCTTTTAAAATAGGTGTGCTGCACTGGAACTATCCTGAAAACATGGCTATTCCCTTGAAATCTTAATTGCCTTCTTATCAAGGCCAATGTCCTTCAGAAACTTCAAGTCAATCATTCTCAACACACTAATGATGAGCCAGACACTATCAGACAATTTTGAGATAACATGGTTCATAAGGCACTCAGAGTTCCTGATAAACTCTAGTGGGAGAGAAAGAGATATACAAGTAAACATAAAAATAGGCATATATTTATTTTTACGTAAAGCTTTTCAAAAAATCAGATCATGTAAAAATAAGGATTGATGAGACCTGGAGAACCAGAAATTATGACAGTCTGATATTAAAAATTTTCTGATATGGCAAAGAAAAGAAATATTTTATATTTTTTCAGGACCCTGTGTCTCCCCTCCAAACGATAGTAGTAATGCACCGGTTGAAGGGAAATTGGAAGAACATCTAAGAATACAACCTAAAGGATTAGAATCCAATGTCATCAAAGGAGATGGAGAAAGAGCACAGGAAGTGTAGTCAAAAAGACCTGAGAAGGAGATGAGATTTCTGCAACAATGGACAGAGACAGCAGTGAACACAAGTTAGAGGGATGGAGTTTGGAATATCACAAGAATGTAAGTGAGATAGGTGGGCAAGATGTGGTCATGAAGGGCCTGGAGAACATAAAGGCTATGGTATTCCTTCTCACTGCAAGCGACTAATGAAGGATTTTAAGCAACCTAGGGCTTGATCTTATTCTTTTTTTTTTTTTTAAAGGGCTTCTGTGTAAAGAATGAACTAAATGGAAACCAGGAAAAACTGATTTTATAGGAAAATGGCACACTTGAGGGTGACAATGACTTGTCCTGTGAGACCTTGCCTAGCATCTATGGTTCTGAAGCAAGACCACATAGAAGCACACAACTCTTGCCTGACCTCTCTCCTGTTCTGAATGGGGCAACACGTTCATATTTTGGATACAGTATCCCTCAAAGTCAAATTCAATCCCACCCCCACATCTCAGCATGAGGGTGTTCACAGCCAACAAATGATGCAAGCTCTGCACACATTTTGGGCTGATCATGCAGGAAATCATGGTGTCTCAGATTCCCACACTGTGAAGGATATGAGAGTGTGTCCCCTTGGCATTGGTTCAGTGTTCCCTTATGGAAGGTCAGAACAAAGAAAGCAGGACCTGGGCCATCTAGAGCATAGGGTCGAAGTCTGAAGACAATACCAAATGAGGTCAGCATCAATGGAGGTGGAGATTTGCTGTTGACTACAAGAGGCATTTTGTTGTACAGCTGTCCATGCATGCTGAAATTCTGAATATCTATAAGACAGGCACCTCTGAAGTCAATGGAATTGTGGTCTCGGTGCTCCCACAGAGATCCCGTATTCCATGAAAATTGAAGTACATCTATAACAGATAATCTGCACTGAATAGTACGCTTGAATATTTTTGACAACATCTTCTCTGAACATTATTTCAGAGTTAAGGACCTTGACATTCCAAATTCCATAGACCAAACAGAATCTCTTGTATTATCATATTAATATTACTATATTACTTTTTATCTGCATTCACATGCAAGTATTTGACATAAGCATTACTGTTTCTACTTCATAGATAGAGTAAACAATATATAAAAAGATTAAATCACCAGCAAATTTATAATTTAAATTTAAACTGTTAAGGGCAATAGTACTTCTATTAGAGTTTCCTGAGGTCTGAAATGAACTTAGAAATTTTACAAATCTGCTCACTAACCCTTCCACATCCTCAAATCAGAAACCCAGAGACTCAGGGAACAATGCCAAATCTGGGAATCAAGACTGCAGCTTCTCTCTCCAGTTCTCACCTCGCAGCTTAACAACTGTTCTGTTCCTTTCTCATTCCCCACATGTCCTTCCGAATGGCTAGAAAGGGTGGCTTATTTATAATTCCTTTTCATGGGAAAAATACCTGTTGTTATGTCTTGCTATCTCAAGGAGGATATTTACAGAAATGCTATGCATCCCATAGTGGCCAAGTTTGAGGGCAAGGTTAGAAATAAAGGTTAAAGAATGTGTGTTGCTGGAGGAAAAGCATCTTTTTACATTCCTTTTTTTTTTTTTTTTTTTTACTTGGAAAGCAGATGGCTGAATCTTTATACGAGTGCCAGGAAGAAACAGCTGGCAAATCAAAACACACTGTAAGTGGTTAGAAGTGCTTATGAGCATTTGGAAGAAACAACATTTTTGAAAGAGGGGTAAAAGTTCAAGCCATACTTAACATGCAGAGATGAGCTCAAAGCAGGAAACTGGGGTGCTGAAGGTACAGTGCATAGAGGCAAGATCCTGCTCTGATTTGCAGCTCTTTTCTAAAGGTAGTGCTAGAGTAGGATTCAATGACTGTAACACATCTAAAAGGGAAGGTGATTCAGGAAAAATGAGAACAGTGGGAGAGAGAAGGACCAACAACAGGAGGAAAAGAAAAACACAGATTGAGGGGAGTGTAGAGGGAAGAAGGAGAGAATGGCAAGGGGTCACCTCACCACAGAATTCTAGAGTGCTTAATTTTTTTCATGTTTCTTTGTTGTGGCTTCCCTTGAGCGTTTAAAGTGAAACACTTGGTCCCAGGAACCACTTCTTTCTACACAAGAATAAAAACTGGATGTTAAGCCGAGGCTCACTGGAATGGTCACTAAAGTTCTTCCTGAATGGGAGTAAAACTCCCATCTGAAATTAGAAGCACACACATGCACACAAACCCTCCAAAGTCGTGCCACCTGGACACATGGGAGATAGTTGGGAAGGCATTCAAGGGGGGAGCATTCTTTCCATGATCCAAAAATTAGGAGTGCAAATAGTACAACATGGTGGCCAGCATCAGACATATTTGAAATCCTCACACCAGGGAGTATGTGACAATTGGTTGGTAACATATTCCAGAACCCTTGGTTTCCTTGGATGAAATTTCTTAGTTTTTGATGGATCTTGGCTGGTTTCTAAGAGAGTAAGTTGTTATGAAAAGAGCAAGCTAGGCCCTTAAATTCCTCAGACTTCCTGTGTTATCATGTGATCTCTTCCACATGTTCTTCTACCAAGGTGCCATTCAATACAAAGCCCTCAAAAGATGCCAAATAAATGGAACTTTCCAGATCTGAAACTTTTAACCTCCAAAACTGAGCTAAATATGTCTCTTTTTAAAATACCCTACTTTGGTGCTTGATTTGAAATATGGGATAATAATACTTAACTCGTGAGAATTAAATGAAATAAAATATTCAAATCATCCAGTAACAACAGTGAAATTTTCTCCATATTTGGGGCTATTTAATTAGTTTCAAATAGTGAGTATTTCACTGATAGCATCAGAAAATAGTTACAGGCCATGGCGATAATAAAACAAAAACCAGATATTAAACATTATATGTTAATTCACTGTGAAGGGTATACACATATGATCATTAGTATTTAAATTTCCTTTTCCTATCTTTATGTAAAAAATGTTTCTTGGGATTGGAGTGGTAGCTCAGCGGTAGAGCATTTGCCTGTCATGTGTGAGGACCTGGGTTTGAACTCCCTTACCACATATACAACTAAGTGTCAGAAAAACAAAATCAGATGAAAAAAATAAATAAAATTGATTGTCTTGCTCTCTTTCTTTCTCTCTCACTCTGTCTCCCTCTCTACAAAAAGAAAGAAAGGAAAAAAAAATGTTTCTTTTTGTTTAAAATCTGGGTGTTATAGATAATGTGAATTCATAAAAGTCTGGACAAGCATATAAAATGCTTATATCTGCTGCTGTAAATAGTATTAATATTTTTAAAATTTTGATGAATTTTCAAAGACAGATTAATTAATTCATGTATAACACAAATAAAACCTTTATTCAAAGGTTATATACAAAAGTAAGGAGAAATAATTGAACAAACATATCAGATTATCTGACTTAATTTTCAGGAAAATTTGAAAAATAGTTTTAGTTTGTGATGCCTGAAGATGCTCATTTATAAAATATGGATTAGGTGAATGTAAATTGTACTGCAACTGACAAAATTCTTTGCTGGAATTGCAAAGCAGAATTCTTCCTTGACTGCTCTGTTTTCCAAGCTCATTGAAGCTTGGAATTATTCTAGGTACATCAATGATCAAAACAAATGTAAAAAAATAAAAAACAATCCTCTTTTTCCCAAGAAAGTTAGAATTATATTTTAAGGTCTAAACTTTCTTATGAAGGATCTCTGTGAACTCTGGTCAAATTGGAGAATGTCCAGTCCTACACCTTCCTCTGACTTCATAAAAGTTATTTGGATTCTGTCCCATTTCATTAAATATATTCTATTAATATCATAGATAAGACAGAGACTTGATTAAAATGTAGAAATCTGGGAAAAGAGTAATTTAAAGGAAATCTGAAGAAGTTTGATATCTATTGCATTAACCATAGGCCCATCCCAGAGCAGAGACCTCAGCTTAAGGATTAAAATCCACTTTTACCAAAATTGTAGCACCTGTTCTGCTTCGAGGACTACTTTCTGAAAGTCAAAGTGGTTGGGGGAAAAGTCTGTGTTCCCAAAGGTATGACAGCTAATTGTTTGAAAATTACATGTTTGAGTCTCTATTACAAATCCTTTCTTCCTGAGTTAAAAAAAATGTTATCATGGTTAGAGGACTCTTCTTTATTTCAAAGTAAAGTTTATCTCCATATGTTTTCCCAGTTCTGCCCAGTGGAATGGGTTTTCTAATCTAATTATGCTCGTGCATATTGCATGTGCTGCAGACTTCCCTGGGAGTGGAATTGTCAGGGCCATGAGGATTTACCAGAAAGGGCAGCACACCAGAACTATTGAACTAAAAGATCAATGGTTATATATGCACAATTCCTGGAATAATAGCTTGTTTTATTCTTTAAGAAAAGATACACATTCATTCATCTAGCCCATTCATTCATTAGAATATATTTATTTATTGCTTTCTATGGGTCAGTTATTATTCTAGGTACATCAATGACCAAAACAAATGTACAAACAAAAAAACTCTTCTTCCCATGAAATAATTATATTTTAAATATTGATTCTGTTCTAATTTCACAAAATACATAAATAGTTTGTGCAAAGAATTCTCTCAATAATGGCTAGGGACTGCTTTGGAGGGGCTATATAGAAGAATGTTTTACTTCTTTTCCTGTATAACACTGCTTTAGATTATGGGAATATCTATCATGTTCCCATTTGTCATTTAATTCTTCCTGCATTTATTTCTCCTTGACCTGCTTTGCAGATCTCTCACATTTTGGTTGGTTACCCTTAAACCCATATGTCAGAGCCAGAAATGAAATTCAGATGCAATTGAAAGACTGGTAGAAACACACACACACACACACACACAACTGGAGGTTTCACAAATCCAAAGAAAAACAGCTGAGAGTGAGAATGAGAAAGTAGAAAGGGCAGTGGATCATATGGCATGCATTAAATAAGAGAGTAAATGATTTTGCTACAGGCCAGTTCCCATCACAGATCCAGCTTTGGGGAATAGCCCAGTTCCGGACAGCTATACAATTGCTTTCTCAAAGAGTTGAAGTATGGCTATGGGGAAATCAAGCAGCTGCAAGGCTTAAGTACTAGATGGTGATCATCTTGTGCATTGAAGTAACAAGTTGTGATTGGAGACTGAACATGAATAGAAAACAGACTTCCGATAACAGCATAGTCCACCAGATCCTTAGTAGAGGGTACATATGCATGCCATAAACTCCACACAACATATGCTTTACTCCTTCACTGAAATAATAATGCACTGAGAATGGTATTGCACAAGTAGAAGAATATGCACCTCATAAAAAGCATTTTCTAAGTATTAGAACTTGGGAGAAAAAAAATGGCCTGTCATCTTGGGGGCTTCAAGAATTAGAAGGTCTATATGGGTGAGGAAGATTATGTTTTTATTAAGGAAAAGAGTAAAATCACAGCTCCAGCTGCCCTCCCTTCACTAGACCAAATTGCTCCCAAAGAGGGTTAGTTTCAAGAATCAGGGATGTTGGACAATCTATTCACAGTAATGTATGGTTTCTTTATGATTCAATGCAGAGATAGGAGGGTAAAAAAGTAACCAAAAGATTGTGTGGACAAAGAGGAATAATAGCAGAGAAATAAAATCTGGAGACACTGACAAGGTCTCAATAAGTCTAAGATAAACTTCTATGATAATTTAAAAATCTCAGTAGACTCAGCATCTGATGACTAAACAGAAATCTTGCCATAGCAAAACTTGTATGAGGAGTGAGAAATGCGAAAACATCAAAGACATTACTTAATTTTAACTTTCAAACCCTTCCAAAATCAAACAAATATTCTCTAGCTTTATTCAACTAACTTCCACCTCCACCTCAAGAAAAGAAAAAATCAGATCAAACCCAGGATGCTTAAAATCCTTCATTATAGTGAGATCTTTATTTTAAAAGGGGGGTGGGATCTGAGCTCAAATATAGTTAGTTCACTCGTTCTGTGGGAACTGAAAATCCATAATTTTGGAGCAATTCTCAGAAGTAATTTATGAATTTGTTCTATGTATTTTATCTCTTCTTACGTGCTTGGATTGAATTCTGGTAGCTGCCATACCCATGGCAGGCTAGCAATAATTTGTTAATAATCCAGTGTTGTTAGTTCCCAATAGATGATGCCTAGCAGGTTTCTAAAACATTTAAGAGCAACTGGAAACTTTTACATTGAAATATTTCCACCCATGGCTATAAAAGCTGGCAAATTTTCCTATGTGAACTGTCACCCTGAACACTTATCTCCATCTTTCCACACCCATAATTAATTCCAAAGACAGAATAATCCGTTTAACCTTCCCATGTGTCATTCAATTTTATAGACATAACCCTGCTTGGACCACATTTTTCTGGAATACATTTATCACATCAACAGAGAATAGCCTGTTCTCTTCCACCACAGTGGCTTTTTCATTTATTTCTAAATCCAGGTGACTCTAAGACTCACTTTTGGCTTCTGTTATTTGTCCCAAGATTATACTTAATTTATTTTTCTATTGGTGTCTGTCCTTCAGGCTTTTTCCTTTTTCTCAATTTCAGTTTCTCAACCTTACTTCAAATATTCCAAATTCAATAAGCATCTGTTGCATTGATTTGAGTATATGGAAAGCATGACGATATGATCCTGGCAAACAAACGCTCCTATTGCAACTTGATCATGTGTTATGATGGCATGAGTTTGAATGTCAAAACTGCAAGTGACTGAATCCTTACTATAGTAGTGATAGCTTCCTAAACATAAGCACGTAGCAAAGCCTCTCCCAACTTAGTATCCTTATCTATAAAAGGGGGCATAAGTTATATAGTATCTAGCATAATGCAAACATGCTTATTTGAAGTCACATCATCTTTATTTGTTTAAAAAGAGAAAGAGGAATCAATTTTATTTATTTTGTCATGTGTTTTTTGTTTTTGGAACAGTTACTTGTGCATATGGTCCTCGGGTTTGAACCCAGGTCCTTGAGCATGACAGGCAAGTGCTTTACTGCTGAGTCATGGCTCCAGCCTTGAAGTCATATCATCTTATATTTTTTTTAAAAAATGGCTACATACCTTCCGTTGGTAATTTGGTGCACTTTCTTCTTTAAGATTACAAACTATAAATTATTTGACTCTAAGCTCAGTTCACTCCAAAATGCATATCTTTGCTTAAAAGAACCGTCCTCTGCTTTAGACTCAGTTCTACATCCGAGTCATCAATCCATGTTGCAAAAAGAAATGAAAATAGCTTAGTCCTTATCACATTCATCCCACCAGCAGCATTGGACACAATTGAACAATCTTTTGTACCTGAACTTCTTACTTCACTTGACAACTACAAAACCACTATTTTTGTGTTCCTCCTATTTTACTGAACATTTCTTCTTATTTCTTTTGAAATGGACTTCCTCCCATGATGTTCTTCCTTAGCACAGGCCCAAAGAAAGGACCATGAACAGAAATCTCTGACACCTTGAGCCAAAATTTTTCTTTCTTTTAAGAATATTTTTCTCAGGTATTTTGTAACAGCAATGGAAATTTGCCTAACACAACTAGTGTTTTTCAGAGCTCAATTAACCAACATTTTTCTTTTCTGTGGCTATAATTTGTCCTTTGTTATATCTTCAATATCTATCTATGCACTAAATTCTCCCATAATTCCTCCTTCAGTCACAAACTATTTTCACAACTTAAAATTCGTGTTTCTAAATTAGTACTTAACATTTTCTTTTGCAGGATTTTAAGACATCAGTAAAGTAAGTTGTCCAAATAATTATTAATTTTTTTTTCCTTTTTTTCTCTATTACCTGCCCTTTGGAAGACCACAAGATAGTATCTGTAAAAGAACATTCTATATTTGCCTGACACCTTAGACTTCCTTATTTATTTTCACAGCTATTGTCAAATGCTATTGAGTTACTGCTTCTGAAGTGTACCCAGAAAACAATTACTTCTAGCAATGCCATTATTTTAGGTCCATTCATGTTCTTTTACTGTTCTAAGACCTTTATTTTTATTGTTATTCTCATTTCCATGACTGTTCTTCCTAGGATTATCTCCATTCATTACCCAAGCTACTCTTAAAACTCGTAAGTTTGTATAATTTCTCTGTAGAAAACCATTTCCTATTACTTATTATAAAATCCACAATGCCATGTCTTCTCTAAGGTCCACCATTCTGCCAATTCACTCTGCCTTCTCCTCACTTATTCACATCCTCATCCTCATCCTCACATTCCAGGAACATGCAAGACAGTTTAATCAGTTTCTCCCCTGATAAATGGGGGAAAGCTGAAGACTTCCATTACAAGATCTAGAGCAAGATAAGGCTACTAATTGTGACCACTTTTATTGAATGTAATGATGCCATTATCAGAGCAATTTAGACAAGAGAAAGAAACAGAGGCCATCCAGATGGAAAGGTAGAAGTCAAATTGTCTGTTTTCAGATAGGAGTGTCTTCACTTAAGAAAACCCCCTAAACTCCACCAAATACTATCAAAACTAATTTAAGAATTCAGCAAATTTGCAGAATCTAAAATTGACAAACAAAACTCAGAAACATTCAGGGAGGGCAGGGTGAAGTGCTGGAGTGATATTGGCTAAACTATATTGTTATATTGTATCCTTTTCTCTACTTGCGCACACAGTATTTGTCTCCTCCTGATCATATTGTATTTAAGGCAACAATAGATAGAGACAGTTCTTCATCCGACTCACAACCTTCCGAGAGCTTGATCTCAGGCTTCTGTGCCACAAGGACTATGAGTAATAAATTTTTATTCCGTATCAATTTCCTAGTCTCACGTATTCTGTTATAGCAAGAGGACAATACTCTTACATAAGAGAAAGGCATCATCAGTGAGGAGGAATGGCACTCACCAGCTAGCACAACTTGATAACGGACTTCCCAGGTTCCAGATCTGAGCAATAATTTTTTATTGTTCTTAAATTAGTCAGTGTAAGTTATTTTGTATTAGAAGCCAAACACATTACCCTCTGAGTAAATTAAGCAGATGCCCTGCATTCCACCTTCTTGCCATTTGTTGGAAACCACCTATTTGCTTTTTATTTCTATAGATTTATCTGTTCTATACAGGTCAAAAAATGCGATCACATAAGCGAACTTTTCTGTCATACTTCTTAAACTAGTTATGTACTTCTACATTGTATTTACTTATGCTTGTATATACATATGTAATCAGGCTGGAGTGGTGGCTCAGTGGTTACGGTGCTTGCCTTGCATGCATGAGTATGCGGGTTCAAACCCCAGCACCATGTACACAATGAAGTGTGTGAGCAATAAAAGTTCATGAGAAACTACATAAAATTGATTCTGTCTTTCTCTCTCTCTCTCTCGCTGTCCCTCTCTCTTCCTTTAAAAAAAATATACATATGTAATGTTTTCAACATTCATCCATGTCACATGTAAGTATCTTTATGGCTGAATGATATGACAGTGTATGGATATATCACATTTGTTTATATGTTAGTTCTTCTTTTTCAATTCTTTCTTTCTTTCTTTCTCTTTCTTTCTTTCTTTTTCTTTCTTTCTTTCTTTTTTGTATCCTGGATTGAACCGGGAGCACTTAAATACCAATCCACATGCCTAGCTCTTTTTATTTTTATTTTAAAACAGGATCTCACTATGTTGCTTAGACTTATAAGTTGTGAGGTTGGCTTTGAACTTGCAATCTTCCTGACTCTGACTCCTGAGTAGCTGGGATTATAGAGTGCACCACTGCACCTAGCTATTTTTTCATTCTTTGATGAATATTTGCACTGTTTTTACCTTTCTGCTATTAATAAATAGTGCTTCTATGAACATTATGTGCAAGTATTCAGTTGAATACATACCTATTTTCAACTCCTTTGGATATACACCTAGAAGCAAAATTGATGGATCTTGAGATTATTGTATATTTAACTGTTAAAAAAAATCTCAAGCCATTTCCCACAGTGGCTGAATTATTACATAATCTCACCAGCAATACACAGTTTCAGTTTCTTCACATCATCAACAATACACATTATATAAATTTCTGCTAATATGGAGTTTTTCTGCATTAAGGTTTTACATAATGACAGGCTTTATTTTTATGTATTCATATATGCACACAGAGTATCACTATAATTTGGCCAATATCCCACCCAAGTACTCCCTACCTCCTCCTGTCCAATGGTCCCTTTCTTTGCTGATTGGCACAGAATATGCTTTTATTTAACCTCTCCACCCCCTTTTGCCCCCTCTCCTCCCTCCTGTTCTTCCTCCTCTCTCACCTTCTTTTTTCTCTACTCTACTAGACATCCTTTACATCTTCTATTAATCTATAATTGAATGGTTCTTTGTGTAGTCTTAGCCTGCCTTACCCCTTTCCTTTATTTTACTTTAGCTTCCACAAATGAGAGAAAACATTGGATTTTTGAGTTTCTAAGTTTGGCTAGTTTCACATAGCATGATATTCTCCATTTCCATCCATTTGCCAGCAATCTCATAATTTCATTCTTTCTAATAGCTGAACTCCACAATTTCTTAATCCACTCATCTAGTGATTCCTTAACTTAGTTATCACAAATTGTGTTGCCATAAATATTGATGTTACTGTGTGGCTATAGTATGCTGAATTTAGGTTCTTTGTGTTGATCCCCAGGAGTGGGATAGCTGAGTCATATGGTGGTTCAATCTCTAACTTTTTGAGGAATCTCCATATTGGTTTCCAAAGTGGTTGAACTAGTCTGCTGTCCCACCAACAATGTAGAAGTATTCCTTTCTCCCCACACCCTCACCAGAATTTATTGTTGTTCATGATCTTGATCTTTGCCATTCTAATTGGAGTGAGATGAAATGTTATTGTATTTTTGGTTTGTATTTCTCTTATTGCTAGAGATGTTGAACATTTTTACTCATGTATTTATTGACCATTTGTGTTTCTTTAATTGAGAAATTTCTGTTTAGTTCTTTTCCCATTTGTTGATTGAGTAATTTGTATTTTTTGGTGTTAAGCTTTGTGAGTTATTTGAATATTCTGGATGTTAGTTCTCTATCAGATACATTTTTGGCAAGGTCCCTAGCCAATTCAATGGTGGAAGAATTCATCTTTAATAAATGATGTTGAACACCTGGATAAATATACCAAATAATTCAGTTGGACCTCTACCAAGCATCATGTAGAAAATTTAGTTCAAAATGTATCAACAATCTAAATATAAGAGCTAAATCAATGAAAACTTTTTGAAAAAAAAAGAGGAACAACAATTATGATCTCAGATTTGATAATGGATCTTAAAAATGATGCCAAGAGCACAAAAGAAAAAAATAGATTTCATTTAATTTAAAATTAATGTCATCAAAAGGTGTGATCTAGAATGTGAAAAATTGCCTTCCAAGAGATGATGTTTTTTAAACATAAAAGTGCTGCGTATAGTATCCATAACAAATAAAGAATTCTGAAAGTTCAACAATTAAAAGATAAAAGCCTAGACTAAGAAATGGGTAAAGGACTTGAATAAACATTTCACTGAAGGAGATATAGAAGTTTCCAGCAAGCACACAAAGGTACAAAAAATTCTCAATACCATTTATTAAAGGGAAATGCAAATTAAAAGAGCAATGAGATATTATTTCACAGACATTTTTCCTTCATCCCCTTTTTCTTCTTCTGAGATTCCCATAATTGATATGCTGATCCTCTTGCCTTAGAACCTGATTATTTTCTCTGTCTTTTTATTTCTGTTTCTCTGTCTGGTTATTTCAACTGTACTAAATTTAACTATACTGGTTCTTTCTTCTACTTGCCCAAACATGCTATTGAACTGCTCCAGTGAATTGTTAATTCAGCTACTGAATTTTCATTTCTAGAATTTATAATTATATCTACTTACTGATATTCTCTTGTCCATATATCATACACCAAGTTTTCTTTTAATTCTTCGAAATTAATTCATAGTTGAGTTAAAACCTTTGTCTAATATATTCCAAGTCAAGGTTTTAAAAAGAATAGTTTCTGCCAATTTATTTTGTTGTTGATTATAAATTAGCTCTTTTCTCCTAATTCTATGGATTTCTGCCAAATTACTATGAAACTGCTGTTGAAATCTGGATATGGTTTAAATATTATAAAGTGATGACTTTGGATATCAGATTATCTTTCGTTCTCAGAATTTACTGTTTTTAATTTTTAGTTGTCTATTTAGTGATATTGTTAAACTGTTGTTATAAAATTCTGTTTATTTCTCATGTGTTTTTACTAAAATATCCAGTCTCATCTCAGTGAACAGACACTAAACTAACAGAGATTTTCTCAAATATCTCAAACAAACATACAAAAAAAAAAATACCTTCTCTATTTTTTAAAGTTGTCTCAGAACATTTCAACACTCAGCTAGACCACCAAAACTTGGCCTTAGGCTTCTATGATGGATCCACCCTCACCTCAAAGATCAAACAGAGAGAAAAACCTTTGACTGATTGTGAGGTTTTATTCCTTTAATAAAGGACTGTACAAAAGTCATAGCTATATGTTGTGAATCTTTTTTCATATCTTGCCCTCTTCACTGAAGAAATAAATATCAAGAGATTCTACAGCTGGGCACAGTAGCACATACCTATAATCCCAGCAGCTCTGGAGCCTGAGGCAGGAGGATCACAAGTTCAAAGCTAGTCTCAGCAATTTAGGCCCCAAGCAACTTAATGATACTATGTCAGAAATTTAAAAATTAAAAGGGCTTGGGATGTGACTCAGTCGTTAAGCACCCCTGCATTCAATCCCTGGTCCAAAAAACAAAAAGTAATAACATTCTGACAATAATCCCTTGAGACCTGAAAACTCACTTTGGTACTTTTTCCAATGTATCACCCTAAGATGTCAGGTAATAGTAGTTTTGGTGAATATTTGTCTCACAGTTCATAGTTCCCCTTATAATTGTTTCTTCAGCCTCACATATAGTTAGAATTATGGCAGATATTCATTGGAAATATCATTACAGTGTTTCCTGATCTATGCAGTGAGGGAGTTTAGAGTTAGAAAAAAAAATAAGTGAAAAATCATGAAATATTCACCATCTCTCCTCAAGCAAGAAAATATATCAGAAATCTATTGCAATACTGCAAAATTTACCACTGCACTAAAATGGAGAATTGATGATTTTCACATCAAAACTTATCTGACTTATGCAAAACTCAGATTTGTAGCAAACGGTAGTAAATGTTATAAATTTAATAATTACAATATGTGTATTTATAACAAATATCCTGAACCATGACTTCACATCATTTTAACTAAAACTGTACCTTATATACTTCATCCATGAAATTATGTGCTGATGGTAAGAATAATTCAGACATGTTTACCAAGTTATTTATTTATTTATTTGCAGTGCAAAGGATCAAACCCATGGCCCCACAATTCTACCACTGGGATACATCCATAGAGCCTAGCAAGAATTTAAAAACTGAGTATCAAGACTATGCCAAAAACATAAAACAGAAAAAAAATGTTCCAAATGTTAACTCATTTTAAAAGCATGAGACCTAGGGGCTGGAGTGGTGGCTCGGCAGTTATGGCACTTGCCCAGCATGTACGAGTACACAAATTCAGATTCCAGCACACACATACAAAACTAAGTGTCAGAGCAACGAAAGCCATGTGAAAAACTCAGTAAAAATTGATTATCTCTGTCTCTCTCTCTCTCACTACCCTCTCCCTAAAAAAAAGAAAAAAAGAAAAAAAAAAGAGACCTAAATTCATGATAAAACATTTGCATTGACTAGACTGAAGCAAATCAACAAAAACCAAAACAGAAAAGATGATTGTAGGATAAGATTGAAGAAATGGCAACAGGTAAAAAATGCCTTAACGTTTATGGACATTTAGTTTAGTAATGACAGCTGATAATAAAGGAACACCAAAATTGCAATGACTTAATCTCAATGGCATCACAGTAATTTTTTCATTTCTGATTTCACCATAGATCTTCTTATTCAAGATTCAAACTTCTAGAGAGCAACCACAGGATCTAATTTTTTCCATCATATGAATTGGCCATCTTCTGTATGTGACATGCAAGATTTCTTTTTTAATAGCAGAAAATCTGAAAAGTAGAAAGACATATTAAAGTAATCAAGATATTACTTCTCGATTCAATCAGCTAAACCCAGTCCATGGCCACATCTAACTGTGAGGTTGATTGGGGCATATAACCTGTCCAATCCATGTAACAGAGAATAGACCTTTGGCAAACAACCAGTCTCCCTACCTACCCTATTGGTCACAAAATACCTAAGTCAACTTTCTCACCACAGGAAGAAAGCTCCATTCCTCTCCCCAATGAGGCAGAGTTCAAGACTTAGAATTTCCAGGTGATGTTAGTTAGTATTCACTCGCTCCAAATAGAAAACCTCCTGCTTAGGTGTCTTGTGAACTAATATATATGGAACATTCTTGTGGTAGAGACAGAAATCAAAAAGAAAATTCCCATTTATAAAAGGAAAAAAATGGAAATATTAGTATATCATATTTAGTTTGTGGAATTGTAATTTCCTATGGGGCAGTTATTAGGAAGTTTCCTACCCTAGGAATAGGGGAAAACCTTTGACAAGCCTGACTCTGCCTTCTGGGGGAAACATCCTTACCAGTCTCTTCTCTTTTTCTTCTCCCTGCCCCCATCATCTCTCTCCCCTCCCCAACACAGTACGACTCTAATCTTTGGAGTGAGTTTAATTTTTCCAACCAACTTTCTACATTTCACCTCTCAAAGCCTTCTTCAGTCTATAACTTACTAATGGGATTGCAGAAGCAATCAGCCTTCCATTTTATAGCCACTTTGGTCTTTGGACTTTCTAGTTTCTTTGATCTCTTCTTTGCAAGCAAATTATATTAGTATAAATTCATTCTTTCTTATAAGTACTTGCTTAGGAAACCTAATGATATTCAAAGCATACTACAGGCTCTTCATAACTGCTTCACTTAAAAGCTATATGTTTATCAGGTTTATGGTCTGTTTAGCTAAGTTATATCAAGATGGAGTTTAACTAAATGTGCTTCAATTGGATAACATAGATGTTTGCTATTCCAAACTGTGAAAACATTTGACCTCAGAGTCCAGTGCCCATTTGGTAAGATAATGCTAAGAACTTTATCTTTATGCTAAGGTAACACACTGAGAAATATCAGTTTCTAATTTAGTTAAGATTAAAGAATCTATTTTCATGATGTACACAGACACTGAGGGTAGAGGCAATGTGAATGCTTGTATTAGATTCCTGTTGTTGCTGTAATAAATTACTACAGATTTAGTAGCTTAAAATAGCACAGACTGGTTAGCTTGTAGTTCTGGATGGCTAAAGTCCGCAATGGATCTTATTTCGCTAAAATTCCTGTCAACAGGGCTGTATTCTTTTTGAAGATTCTAGAAGAGAATATGAGCTTTTTTGTTTTCATTTCCCTTTCTTCAACAAACTGCCTTGTGGTCTCTTTCCATTTTTAAGATCAATAATGAACAGTTGAGTCTTTTCAAAGTGAATCACTCTAAGAGAACCACTTCCCTCACCTTCTTCCACTATGAGAATTCTTGTGATTATATTGGATCCAACAGGATAATCCAGAATAGTCTCCATATTCAAAGGCCAAATTTAGTAGTCTCAATGGTATTTGCAGTGTTCACTGTCCTTTGTCATGCAGACTAACATAATCACAGTTTCCAAGGATTAGAAGTAGACATCACTTAGATTGGGGAGTTATTCCATCTATGGCAAATGGATAAAATGCAAAATAAGTTTATAACCTACTTGACAGTCTAGTGAGGCTTCTCCTTGTCAGTGGACTTTTTTTCCACTTGGTGATTCTGGATGTCAGGTTCCATCATTTTTTGGCCCCCTCTTAAAATATGGTTTTCAATTTTGCTGTTATTGGTCCATAAATGAAGGAAGATTGAGAGGATTCTATAGGCCAGATCTGCAAGTGAAGCAGGTCATTACTGTGCAGGTTCATTAGCTCATAATGCAATTAACAAACTCCTCTTAAGGCTTGAATAGATAGTAGACCAGTAGAATAGCACACATTTTTAGTGAAGAATCAGTTAGTCTATGCCCCATTATGCAAAGTATTTATGTACGGAGCTAGGGTCATCAGAAGAGAACAAGTACAAAATTAATGTACAAAATCAAATCTTCTAAGTACACTGCATTTCTATTATACATAGCAATGGGATGAGAAAAGGCCATCAAGTTATTTCTATTTTAACCAGGCAGAGGTTCACAGATATTTCCTGACAAAGTAGTTGGAAGAGTCATTGAACATAAAGATGAATTAATAATTTTCTTTTCATAAAACACTGTTTTTCGGCAATAGAAGAAACCCATAGTAGCTTATCTGTGCGTTAGCATCACCCCTGGTTTACAAAGTTTACACATATTGATTGCTACTGTTTTGACAATGTTTCCCCCTCTTCTGTATCCTGTATCGCTATATACTTCTAATAAATGTGAAAAAAAATAAAACACTGTTTTTCCTAAGTTACCTAATTGTCCTATTATATGAATTCAGTCATATATATCTGCATGCCACATGATATGTAGCAGATATTTTAAATTAAAAATGACCTATTTCATAATCTGTAGCTTGAAGTTATGAAACATGTGAAAAAGAACCTGCAATTTGAAAACAGTTATTTGGAAATGCTTTCATTGTATGTGATTTTGTTGCTAAAAATGACTTGAAAACCATGAAAATCCTAATATTCTCATACCAAATAATTTGAAAGCAGAATTGTCTAACTTAAAATTCTACCAACTAAAAAACATTTGGAATATTAACTTGTTAAAATGTAGTTAGTTTGCCATAAATTAGCACCTGACTGATGATAATTTACTAGCTAAATTTCATAAAAGTTTGAGTAATTGGGGAAGCAGATCAAAAATCCAACCTTCGAAGTGCTGTATTTTGTTGAATTAAGAAGTAAAATGAAAAAAAAAATCTAACAACTTTAGAAATGTGAAAATGTAAAAACAAACACTACTATACTTCTTAAAATATAAATATGGTAGTGCAGAGAATCAGCTATGCCTGTCTTCCATTTATAGTTGCATATCATTGTGAGTTTTCTTCTTTGAATATGACAGCTACTAATTTTAATCAATGGAACAAAGCAAACTTAGGATGAAACCTTCAATTTTCTATATCACAAATGTTAAAGCAAGAGTTTAAAATATAATGCAGTATGTTCAATCATGCTGTGCTAGAATTAATAATGATAATGATAATAAGAGAGATAATGAATTTTGTATAATTAAGTATAACATTTAAAATGTATTGAAATGTTTATTTTTTTAAAATTGCCATTGTTACAACAGCTAAATTATGGAATCAACCCAGATGCCCCTCACTGGATGACTGGATTCCAAAACTGTGGTATATATACACAATGCTGTTCTACTCAGCTATTAAAAAGAATGATATAACTTTTGCAGGTAAATGGATGGAAATAGAAAAAAATCATGCTGAGCAAAATAAGCCAAACCCAGAGACTTAAGGGTCAAATGTTTTCTCTCAGATACAGAGGAAGCTAGAGTAAAACCAGGGATAGGATGAAAGTTAATCCAGTTTATTTACTAGACCCACCAAATTTGAAATAACAAATAACTGGAGGAACTTTGCTATGAAGGGAGAAGATAAAGGGGGAGGAAAAAGGAAGGAAGGAGAGGGAGGGAAAAGGGGGATTATTAATTCTGTAGGGTCCAAACAATACTCATACAGGTATTTAAAACTTTAAGAATCAAAAAGTAATATATAAGAATATGGTCATTTATTTATGTAATGGGGGAATTACGGTAGAGACAAGAGGGTGGGGACTGGCCAAAGTGAGGGGAGATGCTGGGTAAGGATCAAGTTCAAGTTACATTTTCTTTTCGTATGTTTAAGTGGATGTGTAGCAACAAATCCTTTCAATATGTGAGAATATGATGAACTAATAAAAAACAAATAAACCTAAAGCATGAAAAGTATTTTTTAAATTCCAATGTTTTATTTCTACATGTGCATGATAAAGTGAAATATATATATATATATATGTATAGTTTTAAATGAAAAATCATTTAATAAGGTACATAACTGAGTACATACCTTAGTTTTTATTTTATTTTATTTTGTTTTGTTTTTTACAGAGAAAGAGGGACAGTGAGAGAGAGAGAGAGAGAGAGAGAAAGAATCAGTTTTATTTAGTTTTTCACGTGGCTTTCATTGTGTATGTGGTGCAGAGGTTCGAACTTAGGTCCTCGTGCATGCCAGGAAAGCACCCTAACTGCTGACCCACCGCTCCTGCCCAGTATGTATCTTATGAATAGCATAAGTACACAAAATGTGCAGGGGGGGTTATACTTTTATGAAAATGAGAACTTAAATAAAAAAATAAATATACTGAGTTTGTTGTTCCACTCTCTGTGGTTTGGTATGCCAGCCTCCAGGACTTGCTATATCCATCTGTCCTTCCCCATGTTCAGGTTTAGGAATTCCCCATACAGAGTTGCATGAAATCTTCATGTCTCCTCTGATCTTACTCTTGACTGTCTCTCTGACATGGAATCTTTCCATCTCTTTATTTTAACAGAAAATCAAGGCAGGTGTTGTTACCACCTGCCTCCCCTATGTGCCTCTCTCCCTGCATGGCCCCCATCATCTCACCACAACCTTAATGCCACTTCTCTCTTGCCCAGTCTGCTTATTGCTAGTAGGCTGTGAGTTCTTGCAGGACAGCAAATGTGGTGGTGTTGATCTTGACCTCCTTAACCTGCCCAGCCTGAGGCACTTAAAAAGTCACTCAATAATGTATTTAAAGGAAAATGAGAGAAATGAAACCAACAAAAGAAAAAAATTTTCATTTATGGACTTCTTACTATAATCCAGGAACTGGATTATACTACTTACATAGCCACTCATCAGTGGAATCCATAATCTATCATGGTGAGGACATTTACTCTGAGAAACTGAATAACTTATGTGATTAAAGGATTAATAAATGTCAGAGGCAGAAGGCACAAGTGGATAGACACCTGAATCACTGATATGTGCTTATTATAATGCTGGTCATATAATCTTTTACTGAAAGCTGAGATCAGGTATCTAATTTTTGGATTTTTACAAATGCTTTGGCCTACTATAAAAATAAAGAGAACACTTGTGTTTTGACAAAAATATAATTTGATCATCTAATTTCTAGCACACAAAGATGTGAACTTTGTAAAAAAGTAAAAATAAGAGTCTGGGTGTGTATCACTTGAGATATTTCTAGTGGTCTTATATAAGCTAATAAGTGACTGTATTACAGAAAAAGAATCCAAAATAAATGGGGCCCTCCCCATCCTGGTCCTAGCAAATGAAATGATCTCACAAGTGTTTAAAGGGCTCTCTTTATCCAAGGTCTCCTTATTCTCAAAGGTTGAAAGAGTCCACAGGCCAACTCTTCCAGTCATAGGTAGCCTGAGAATTGGCATTTATTTCCCCACTGATCACCCACCAAAAACCATACCTAAACATGCCCACTGCTTTACAGATTAAGTTATTTGGGACACTATACTATTAATGTGCTAATTGGAAACTTTGGGCCTAGCAATAACCTTTCATTCACCAGTGTTGCTTGAGTTGTGGGTATAAAGCTGGCTCAGGTTTGGTGACCCAGGAACACCAGTGTAATCACACAAACTGAGTGGTATGCCACTCAGCAGTTCATTCATATTCTTTCCTCTCTTGCACTCAGGGTGCCTGTGATGAAGGTGACTCTCATTGTGGTTGCAGACTTTATTCTACATTCAATAATTAAGCCAGCAACATATAATCTTTACTCAAATATGCTTGAATTATAGCAATCTATTCATCAATTTAATTGCTGAGTCCATTATTGAAACTCTAATACATGTTAAGTTTTGTGCCAGAAGCTAGTCCTTGATATATGAGCAAAACATAGACTTCCCTTTCAAAAAGCTTACAGAAAAATAGAAAATTGGAGAAGTGAACAAATAGTTCCAGATCAAGTGTGGTTAGAATACTTGTGGAGCTTTGAAAAGAAAGATTCCTTCAAGCTGCAAAAAGGAGAAGAGAGTTCAATGGGGACAAAGGATGAGAGGGTCACCAAAAAAGAAAGAGAAGGATATTTTATCCAGACACAGAGGCAGAAAGAACGTGGGCTTACAAATACATAGTTCACTTTAATACAAAAGCCCAGACCACACAAATAAAGTGTGGGAGGTGGACAGAGTTCAGGACAGAAAGAGTATGGGATGACATTCTTTAAAATGATGACTCTACTGCTCTGAGCAATGCAACAAACAGGAATAATGCAATGCAATCTGCTCCTTATTTGGAAAGAAATAACCCAAGGGTGCAAAGTGGAGGTGATAATATCCTGTACCTGAACTTTGGCAGTAGAAATATTGTTGGTGAGTGAGCAGAAAAGCTATAACAGCATTGACAGAACTTATTTGTTCATTGGTCATAGAAGAGAAAGCCTTAAAAGGAAGGACTAGAAAATAATGCCCAAATATGCTGCCTGAGGGAAGGCATTGGATGGATTCAATGATGACAAAAAGAAAAAAAAATATTTAGGATGAATTGAGCAGGGTGGGGACAAAAGGTTGAGGACAAATTCAGATGTGTGGAAATTGTGTGGTTAAGAAAGTGCTTATAATTGAAATTTGATTTATGGAACTGAGCCTCAGTAAAGTGATGGGAGCTGCATATATGTTGCTTACTAATTTGTGATCATAATTGCTGAATTGTTTTCAAGAATGGTGATTGATTGTGCTTAGCTTTTCTTATAATTCAACACAATTTATTATGTATCTCACAGAGACACCCATCAGTTCCCCTGTGCTCCCTGACATAGCTGAAGCAATTAGGTATTCATGGTGAGACTGCATGGTGATCTTTCTCTCTCTCTTCCCGTGGGTCCCTTCTCTCAGAGGGATCCCTCTAGAAAGTACATTTTTCCAATTTCCTTTTAATAGCCTCTTTCCTCCTCTTTATTTTCCCAGTGATGGTGCCCTCTTTGATCAGGTAAAAAAGCCACAGCTTTTTCTAGTCCCCTGTTTTTCATTCTAGAAATTTTGTTAGTAAGTCTCAAAAAATTAGAATAATAGCTGGGTGGTGCAAACCTGTATTCCCAGTGGCCTGGTAGACTAAGGCAGGAGAATCACAAGTTTAAAGCCAACCTCAGCAACTTAGTGAAACCCTGTCTCACAATAAAAATAAAAAAAGGCTGGAGATGTGGATGAGTGTTTGAGTTCCATCCCTGGTACCCAAAAAATAAATAAATAAAGTATAAAACTAAAAAAGAGTAATAATGAAAAGCCTCATTTAAAAAAGAGATGTGTGTGTGTGTGTGTGTGCGCAAACCAAGGACCTTGCATATATTAGGCAAGAGTTCTACCATTGAACTATACTGCCAGCCCTTTTAATTTTACTTGAAACAGTGTCTCACTAAACTTCCCAGGCTGCCCTCTATCTTGCAATTCTCCTATCTCAGCCTCCTAAATGACTGAGGTTATAGACCTGTGCCACTGTGCAAAGTGAAACTCTTTGTCATTTGAGTTTAAGAAACTTAATTTTAATTTCCACCTTGCATCATGTATGGAGTATGCAGAGGATAAAAGTGATCAAAAAACACAATTCAGTCTTGATAGCACAATTCCATAGTGAGAACTTACTGTCATAAGGCTATAATTTTATTTTATCTAGACTCAATTACTCTTATCCTGTTGTACTTTTCTGTTATTAAAACAAATAGCTGAGATAACCAATTTAGGAAGACAAAAAGTTTATTTTGGTTCATATTTTTAGAAATTACAATCCATGATTAAGAGGCTGTATAGCTTTTAAGCAGATGGTGAGAGAGCACATTGTGATAGGGGTACATGGGCAAAACCACTTGCCTCATGAGCTTGGGAACTAAGAGAGAAAGAAACAGGGGCACAGTCCCACAATCTCCTTCAAGAACAACCCCCAATGACCAAAAGACCGGCCCCTCAGCCTCACCGCTCAAAGGTCCTAGCACATCCCAAGAGTTCTACCTTGAGAACCAATCCTTTAACAGATGGTCCATTAGGGAGCATTCCAGATTCAGTCTAAAGTAAGAGCAGTCAACTTGAGAAGTTATTCCAAAAGACAACTTTGGTGACCACTATGACACTTCCCTATACTGCTAAAAACAATCTGATCCTTAGGTAATTCAGAGAATAAGATAACAAATATGATCATGGAAAAATAAATAATCAGCCACTTCTGCCTTACCCTTGATATTCCGACTACACCAATTCAAAATAATCATGTAGTATACTTTTCCACTCATCATGAATTATCAAGTAATGCATGGATAGATAATGACTGCATACAAACCAAAGCAGAGCTGTGCCTATAGATATCATCCTCACCAAAATTTCCCTCAGAACAGAGGGAGAGCAAAAGAATATAAGTTTGTAGTTGTGCTTTAAAGAAGCACACACACACACACAGTTTAAATTAAATCTGAGAACTGACCAGTGAATTTAAAGAGACTGATTAAAAAGGGTTAACCAAACACCATGTTATGTTTTGTCTTGATTCTAACAGCACGGTAGGGTGAATATTGTTAATAATGCATACTGCATCTATCTCATAGTTGCAAGAAAAGAGGATTTTGAATGTATTCATCATAAAGAAATGATAAAGGTTTAAAATTGTGAATGTGTTAATTACCCCAATTTGATTATTATTCAATGTACACATGAATCAAAAAACAATACTGCATCTCATAAATATGTACAATTAGTATATTTCAATCAAAAATGCTTTAAAGTAGATAGCTTTCAGTTGATATAATGATTTGCATTCTGAAAAAAAGAATGCGTAACTAGTAATTTCTCTAAATAACAAATTTTACAAAATTTTATTTGCGTATTATGGAGGATTAAAGGCCTTGTAGAAAAAGAGAATACAAAATTATCAGTGGTTCCAACCACCTGGACTGTGATTGCCACCCTTCCCACACATGTCAAAGGATTATACTTACACATCATATATTTAAGTACACGTGGTGTTGAGAAACATATTAATTATAAGATCAGTATATCTTTGAAAGTTTTGACTTGGCAACATCTTTCTTCACTTAAATTCCCACAAGTGTACTCTGCTAATATGTTTCATTTCTGTTTTATTTATGAACACAAAGCAGTTTAATGAAATCCAAATGTGGTATTATGCATGTGAAACTGCTTAATAAATTCAGCAATATGAAGGTGTTCATTTCCATCAAGTTTGTCACATTATATCATGTTCTTTTAAAGACACAAATGATTTTGATCTTTAAGAGTATGTACAGAAGACATCCAGCTATTACTTGAATGCTTAGAAAAACACAGAAGTATGTTAGATGTGAATAACCTATGTACCAAAATAAACAAAGAAAATGCAAACTTGAAGCTGAGTCAGAGGAAAGTGAACTATTAAACATATATAGAGAGAAATAAGTAGGTCTGTGTTAGATTGAGCATAAAACAGAAAACTTGCAATAAATTAATACCTATTTTATCAGGATTATGTGAAGAAAAAGGATAGAGTTTGGAAGTTTGTCTCAACATGATGATGCTTAGGTAAAAGGATTTAATTTAAGGTAATATCACTTAAATATTCTGCTTAACAGGCACCAGTTTTTCTACAGTTGCATATGTTAACTCATTTAATCTTCACAGAGATCTCATGTGACAGGTACTGTTATTATTCTCTTTTACAGATTAAGGAAATGAGCTATGCAGATGTTAATAATTTGTCTGTGATTATACAGCAGGTGAATGACAAAATGTGTCTTAAGCCCTGCCATTCTCTCTTAAAAGGCCAAGCTTTTAATTACGGTAAGTTAATGAGATTGACTTATTAAGTCAGAAGCAATTGCTGTATCCTGATAACTAGGAATGGCACTGTCTATGGAGGAGGGGATAGATTGTTTATGCTCCTGACGTCTAGAGATAACAATTTTAAGGAATCCTGGCCAAAACCTTTTCCTTATAGACAACAATGAGTTCATAATTAGGATAATGGTTTAATTTATATCCCCAAACAGGGCATATTTAAGGGTCAATAGGGCTTATTGAAAATTAAATTAGAATGAAAGAACCAAGAGCTATTCACAGAAAATCAGGATAAATAATTATAAAACATTTTCCTGTAACTCATCTAGTATGTAGAAAGATCCAATCAAATTAATGAAAGTTTTAAATGTCAAGAAGGAAAACGATTTAAGGGACAGATATCTTTTTCATTGATGTGGATTTTTTTTCTGTCATTTATCTTGGGCAATATTATCATTTACCTTACATCAGCTCTACATTAGAAAAAAGAGCATATCAACATTGAAATATGGTAAGTTGGCATAAGCCCCATAATGTGCTTGCCACCACAAAGACTGGTGAGTTTTCTCTGAAGCAGATTTCTACTTGATTTTAAACATTACTGTGGCTGTATCATTGGGTCATTAATCTTCTTGCACTCAACTTTGTCATTTCAACATCCATCCACCATCATTCACTTCCAATTTAAGTTTTACCTCCTGTTAGAGAAAAAAATGTGCTTTGCCAAGAACAGTTCTCACTCAGTAGCAAAGCTATGCTCTGCTCCCCCCGCCCCCATAACAATAGTCAGACCATAATAGGAATGTGACGTAAGTCATTTGGCAGTGACTTTTGTCATTTGATGTATTTAACCTGATGAACAAAATGCTCAAGTTCCTACAGATTTGGAGATGATTCATAACAATAAACAGGAGGGGAGTGATTAGGCTGCACATCAGATGTTGGGAAAGAAGATCACTGAACCCTCCTATTTTCCTTTCTAAGAGTAGCCGAAACTGATTCTGGATTAGTCATAAGGTATTCTTATGCCAGTGTGTTCATCTTATTCAAGATAATACATTTTAAAATTCATGGTAGAGCTGAATGTAACTAACTAGTATTCCACATGCTTTTGAAGAATGAAGTCCATATTGTTCCCTAGAATACAAAGGAAGAAAAGACACACAGCAGACTCCTCCCACTCGATAATGCTACCTTGAGCTGTTTACTTGATGCAAATAATCAGTTTTAAGTTTAGAATCATTAAAGACAACAGAGTCTAATTATTCATTTACTTATTAATGCATAAATACTTATAGATATGTAATAATGGGAATTTACATATTTTTTAAGTTTGAGAATTTTACACATGGAGATTTCAAATATCAATTGACCATATTTGTGGGATCTATTTCTGGGCTCTATTGATTGTCATCAACGTACAGGAATATCCCTTGACCAATTCCATTCTATTTATGAATACTTCTTTTAAAAAAAAAAGCTTGAAAAACCAAATAGTGTGAATCCTTCAAATTTATTCTTCTTTTTAAAAGAAATGTTTTAGCTTTTATGGTGCCTCTGAGTTTCAAACAAATTTTCAAATCAGCTTTTCTATACTAGAACAAAAATTCTGGTGGAATTCTGAGGGAAATTTTGATAAAACGATCTATTTTTTTTTGGTGACTTCACAGTCTGATGTTCTTCCATAATCTGCCTGTTGATATTTACTTTTCTGTCCTCAAAGTTTCTCCATGGTGCTTTCTCTGTAGATTTTATCCTTGTCTTTAGTGGGAAGACAAAGTACAAATCATACTTATTCAGTCTCACCCAGACTGGAACATGTCAGCTCTTTCAAAAATCATTTCTACTATAAACTCTAATCTTTATATCAATTATTGAACAATAAGAAGAGTCTCAAAAAAAGCCCTACTTCATTCAAAGTCTGTGGTTTAAAACTGAAATAAGAAGGAAATAAAACCCTATGGGAGAAGGTAGATCACCTTGGCAACCCTTGGCAGAGCTGAGTGAAGAGTCTCTCTGTGAATGCAGAGTGCCAATGGTGAGAGAGGTGCCTTACTGTGAGGTAAGAGGACAGCAAGATTTCTCTCCAAAATTTTTACTATCCAGGGAAGGAAGTTTAGTGACCTGGAGCAATGGATGAGCTGAAAGTTCAATAAGTCCCAATTGATAATTTTCCAGTGCCAACTAGCCAGCTAGCAGTGGGCTGGAAATCTGCTCCAGAGGGGAGGAAGCTGCTCACACTTAAATAAACTCAGACACAGAGGTGAGCACTCAGTGGAGCCTGGGGATGGGACTCTGGTGCCCTGGGGCTTAGGTAGCAGCAGGAACCCAGAGATGGTTTTAATGCACACAGATTGGAGTCCGCTGAATCCGATCGTGTGAAGAAGCGGGGTGGCACCACCATTTTGAAACCTCCCAGAGGGTTGTACAGGAAACTGCTTCATGAACAGTGAACCCGAAACCACCAGATTCAGACTGGAATAGGGAACACAGTTTGAAGGATGGGCTCCAGATCCCTAGTGTTTTGACTGCTCTGGGAGCTGTGTGGCCTGGCAGACACTCCCTACTGGTCCAGGGACTTGCATTTAGGGGCTTCCTGCCCACACTGTTATATGTTCAATCTGCAGGTGGAGTCAGTAACCAAGATTCTGCTCAATAGGACTTAACACCCTTGGTGGTTAGGTCTTCAGGTACAACAGATATTCCCTGAAACTCTCAGGTGGGGCAGAAGATAGGATCAGCCTCAAGGACCTATGAACCAAAGGAGCAGCCTGGATCCAGTACTTTCCTCTACTTTCAGACCCTGAATTCTGTAAATAGTGGTCTCATAGGTCCTGGGAATTCTAAGTGAGACTGGGCTTACACATCCCCTAGTGGTTGCATTTGAGACCTCCACAGACACTGGTCTAGCTGGACTGGTGTCTGCTTCATGCCTGCCTCCCCTTGCTGAGGTTATGACTGCCCCGTACATCATGGGAGTGGGGTGATAATAGTCCCAGGTATGCTCAGTTCAGCCTGGCTGCCCTCCTTAGGATAGCAAGAGTCTCATACAGGTTCACCAGGATCCACAAGACTCCCAGTGGCTCCAGGTACCCTGGGTGAAGTGGGATAAGAATTTGGGCAGGCAGACACTAAACTGCCCAAGAATGCAACTCAGGTGACCCTGAAGTCTATTCTCACAGGATGCAAGGAAGGTATGTATTTGCAACCCTTCTACAGGAGAAAACTACTGGGAAGTTTCCTAGGAATCTCACTGTCAGCTGAGATCACCAAAATTCATTCCCTCCAACAAAATCAACTGGGAAATGACTCCAGCTAGAAGTCAGCTGTGAACACATACCCCATACTACCATGGCAGTAATAATTCAGAACCTTCCAACACCCCCTTCTCTCTCTCTTTCTCTCTCTCCCTCCATTGTTGTTCTTAGAATTGGTATTGTTTAGTGTATGAATTTTTGTTTGTTTATTTGTGTGTGTGGTTGCTTGATTTTTTAATGTCACTGTGATTTTTTATATTTGTCTGTTGTGTCCATATTACTGTGTTCAAGCTGTTGTGGTCTGCAATATTTGCAAACCCGTCTTCAGTCTCTTTGGGCTGAAAAGACCCCCAGTTTTTATTACCTCCTTCTTCCCTTTACTCTATCAGTTCCTAAACTGTATTCTGATCTCTCTCATCCTCCCTCAAAATCATTACCCCAATCTTACCCCATATCTATCTTTTCCTTATTTCAAGCAGAATAGTCTACATCATCTCTACTAACTTATACCTCTATATCCTAATTCACAGGTTCCACATACCTTCCAACCTCATTCCCTTTGCTCTCTAGAATTTTTTCCCCTCACCTACAGAGGTCCTGGTAAACTGAAGTGAATGCCATACTTGAAAATGGGTGTTTGCTTACTAACCAAGTATGGTGTGAAAACTATTAAGGAAGAAAACTGCTAATCCAAATGCTCCTATTGATGCTAATCAACACTGTAACAGCTACAGTTGACATTGTCTGTTGTAAGCAGTGGCTGCACTTATTAACTTCTATCTCTTATTCCCTGAGGTATTGGAAAATCTAAAAGTACACAATACTTCACAGATTGGGGTGTCAGCTATTGAACTGTGATACCCAAATTGTACTGTAGCCCAACTAAGCAAAGAGATAAAAAGCTACAATAACATCAAGAAAGCCCCCAAGAGATTATTCATGTCATATCTCAAGCCACACTCCCTGTAACTGAAAATGTGGAAAAAGGGAAACAAACCTCCACCTCAATGCCACAGCTCACCATCCAAGGATTCCATGGTTGGAGTCCTAGATGAAAAACTAAAAAATTAGATCAACAATATGATTAATAATTCAATCAAAGAATTAAAAGAAGATTTAAGGAAAGAGATAAGAGAGCAAATTCAGGCGATAAGGCACCACATACATAAAGAGTTAGAAAATATAAGATCAGCTCTCAAAGAACGAACATGAGATAACAAAGACAGGCTGAGCAACGTTGAGTTCAAGGACGACAGACAAGAAAAGAAAAATTTTTGTGCATGATCACAACTTCCAAGTAGCATTTGATGAGATGAGAAGAAATAACATGAGAGTAATTGGCACTAAAGAAAACATTGAACAACAAACAAGGCACATTAGTAATATTGGCAAGGAGAATTTCCCCATATTAGAATTAATGCAGAAAATCAAATTCAAGCTGAATACAGGACAACAAACAGACCTAACCAAATGAGAAATTCACCGAGACACATCATTTATAAAATGAATAATAGAGAAATCAAAGACAGGATCCTAAAAGCAGCAAAAGAAAAACATCAAATCACATTCAACACAGACCAATTAAGATACTATGGATTTCTCAAATCAGACAATAAAGGCCAGGAAAGCATGGAACAATATTTTCAAATTTTGAGAGAAAACAATTTTCAGCCAAAGATAACATACCCTGCAAAACTCAGCTTCAAATTTAATGGGGAAATTAAATACTTCAATGATAAATTTAAGCTAGCAAAGTACATGAACACAAAGCCTGCTCCAGAGAAAATTCTCAAGGACATACTTCATTCAGAGGAACCTGCAAACTACTTCCAAACCCTTAAACAGAAGAAAATCAATAATTACAAAACACACTAAAAGATATCCAGGATGGCACAAAGCACAGCAATAGTCACAATGGCTTACTGAATGAAAGAACAAAATCTAATGATACGTTGCCTACAGGAGACACACCTCACAATCAAAAATAGACACAGACTGAAGGTAAAAGGTTGGCAAATTGTCTACCAGGCTTGTAGCCCCCAAAATCAAGCTGACATCGGGATCCTTATATCCAATAAAGTTATTTTTGAGCAAAAACTAGTAAGATAGGATACAATAAAAGCAACAATTCATCAAGAATGCATAACAATAGTTAATATTTATGCCCCCCAATTACAACTCTACCAAATATATGGAAAAAGTATTCAAGGATATTAAACCCCTCATCAATGTCAACACAATAATACTGGGGGACTTTAATACACCATTATCAACAATAGATCATCAAAGCAAAAAATCAAAAGAGATATCTATAGCCTAAACAACTTGATAAATCAACTGGACTTAATGGACATTTATGGAATATTCCATCCCAAATCGTCTGATTTGAGTAGACACTTTCTTCTCTGCAGCTTATGGATCCTTCTCCAAAATAGACCACAACCTAGTCTAGAAAGGTGACCTTAACAAATAATAAAAAGTTGATATATTCACATGTATCCTGTCAGACAATGGTATTATCTTAGCAATTAACAGCAAGAAAACAACAGAAACTACTCAAATACTTGGAAATTGAATGATACCCTATTAAACAAAGAAAGGATAAATTTTTGGAAACAAATGAGAATGATGAAACAACATATTGAAACCTCTGGGATAGTATGAAAGCATTCTTAAGAGGTAAATTTATAGCACTGAGTCCCTTCATCAAAAATCAAGAAAGAGCCCAAATAAAAATAGTCTTATGCTTCAACTCAAATTTCTACAAAAAGAGGAACAATCCAATCCCAAATCTAAGACAGGAAATCTTTAAAATCAGAACTGAAATCAATGAAATTGAGAACAAAAAATAATACAAACTGTTAACAAAACAAAGAGTTGAGTAAATAAGATAGACCCATTGTCAACCTCACCAAAATGAAAAATGAAGTAAGCAAATCAACACAATCAAAGATGAAAATGGAGATATCACCACTGACTCAACTAAAATCCAGAAGATTATCAGAACTTATTTTGAAAAATTATACTCTGCCAAGTTTGATAATCTGGAAAAAATGGACAAATATCTGGCCACATATGACATTTCCAAATTAACATGGGAGGACATTGAAATTCTAAATCAACCAATCTCAGGTAATGAAATCAAATCAGCAATCAAAGGCCTTCTAAAAATGAGAAATACAAGACCTGATGTATTCATGGCAGAATTCTCTCAGACCTTTACAGAAGAATTAGCACTGATCCTCTACAAGCTTTTACATGAAATTGAAAGCTTTGAAACCCTCCTTCTTTTTATGAAGCAAATATAACCCTCATACCAAAACCCAACAAAGACACATCAAGAAAACTACAGACCAATTTTCCTGATGAACATAGATGTATAAATCCTTAATAAAATTCTAGCTGTCTGATCCAAAAATACATCAAAAAGATATGTCCTGATCAGGTGGCCTTCATTCCAGGAAAGCAGGACTGGTTCAACATACTCAAATCAATAAATGTAATTCACTATTTAAACAGAATTACAAATAAAAATCATATAATCATCTCAATTAATGCAGAAAAGGTCTTTGATAAAATTCAGCACCATTTATGATCAAAACTCTGGAGAAGATAGGGATCAAATGATGATACTTTAATATTGTAAGAGCCATTTATGATGGACACAAAGCCAACATTATGCTTAATGGAGAAAGACTGAAAGCAGTTCCATTGAATTCAGGAACAAAACAAGAATGTCCACTGTCACAACTCTTATTCAATATAGTCCTTGAAATCCTTGCCAGACCTATCAGACAAGAGAAGAAAATCAAAGGAATTAGAATAGGAAAGAGGAAGTCAAGATATCTCTATTTGCTGATGACATGATCCTATATCTAGTAGACCCAATAAACTCAATCAGAAGACTCCTAGAACTTATAAACAATTTCAGCAAAGTCGCTGGTTATAAGATCAACACTTATAAATCATTAGCTTTCCTATACTCCAATAACACTTCCACTGAAGAAGCGATCAGGAAGTTTGTCCCATTCACAATCACCTCAAAAAGAATAAAATACTTGGACAACAATCTTACAAAGATATAAAGGCTCTTTGTAATAAAAGCTATTGAATATTAAGAGAAGAAATTGCAGAAGACCTGAATAGATGGAAAAACATTCCATGTTCTTGTGTAGGTAGAATCAATAAAATCAAAATGGCCATTCTATCAAAAGCTCTATACAGATTCAATGCAATCCCCATCAAGATACCAATGACTTTCTTCATGGATATAGAAAAAGCAATTCTCAAATTCATATGGCATAACTGAAGGCCCAGTATAGTCAAAATACTACTAAGCAAGAAAGAGGATGTAGGAGATATCACAATTCCTCCCCTGAAATTATACTGTAAGGCTATAGTAACAAAAACAGGGAGATAATGGTATTAAAACAGAAATGAGGACCATTGGAATAGAATAGAAAATACCAAAACAGCCCTCAAATATTTAACCATCTGATATTTGATAAAGGGGGCAAAAGCATAGTGTGAAAGAAGGGAAGCCTATTCAACAAATGGTGATGGACAAATTGGACAGACATATGCAGACAACTGAAATTAGATCCTTACCTCTCACCCTGCAGAAGAATCAAATTGAAATGGTTCAAGGATCTGGAAATTAAATCAGGAACTATACAGTTGCTTGAAGAAAAAATAGGATCAACACTATACGACATAGGTGTTGGCACCACCATCCTTAACAAGACTCCCATAGTGCAAAAATTAAAGCCAAGAATAAGTGAATGGGATGCCATTAAACTACACATCTTCTGCACAGCTAAAGAATTAGTCAAGCATGTCAAGAGAGAACCTACAGAATGGGAGAAAATCTTTGCCTGCTACACCTTGGACAGAGGTCTAATATCCAGAATATTCAAAGAACTCAAAAAAACTGAGCACCAAACCCACAAATAATCCAATCAATAAATGGACTAGGGAGATAAGTAGAAATTTCTCAATGGAGGAAATCCAAAGAGCCCATAAATAATTGGGGAAATGCTCTACATCACTAACAATCAGAGAAATGCAAATCAAAACTTCACTGAGATTCCACCTCACTCCAGTCAGAGTGGCCAAAATGAAGATTACAAACAATGAAACTGCTGGATGGGTTGTGGGAAGAGAGGAACACTTTCACACTGTTGGTGGGACTACAAGCTTGTACAGCCACTCTGGAAAGTGGTGTGGAGACTCCTCAAAAAACTAGGCCTGGAACTACCTTATGACCTAACTATCCGACTCCTGGATATTTTCCCAAAAGAGCTAGAATTGGTTTATTACAGAGATACAGCTTCATCAATGTTTATAGCAGCTCAATTTACTATAGCTAAACTATGGAACCAACCCAAATGCCCCTAATGAATGAATGGATTCAAAATCGTTTTACATATATACAATGAAATTCTACTCTGCTATGAGAGAGAACAATATCATGGTATTTGCAGACAAATGGATGGAGATGGAAAAATTATGCTAAGTGAAATATCTGAAACTTGTAGACTCAAGTGCTGAATGTTTTCTCTCATATGTGGAAGCTAGAATACAATCAGAAACAGACTGAAAGTTGGCCCAGATAATAATTACCTCAACATGGGTGAATTTTTACATGAACAGGGGGAACATTGCCTATGATGCTGGGGAATGAAAGGAGGGGGGCAGGGAGGAGGGATGGGAAAAAGGGATATCAAGGCAGTTTGAGAGATGGTGTAGGGGAGTTATCAACCCAGTGGGGAACCTTCAGCTTCCATGAGAAGCCCAACTAACACAAGGTAAAGTTGGGAAAACATGGGATCAGGGGGAACCTAAAGAGGGAAAATCATGAACTGGCATCAGCCTTGGCTTGCTGTCATTATGCATGTGGTAAGGATTATGTGGCAATTATTCCCTCCTATGTGTATGACTATGTTTAACGAATTTAAAAAAAAACTATGGAAGAAATCTGAACTTTCTGACCTCATCCTGTTATTATTGAAATGACTTCCACTACTTATGTGTGTTTGCCCCACCCTCTGAGTCTTGACTTCAAAGATACTTTTCTAATATTTTTTTCTCATTATGATTTCAAGCAGAAGGACAAATTTCAATAATCAAAGACCTCTCTAATTTTATTACCTAAATTGAACAAACCTAGCATTTTGTCCCACTGAATCTCTCTTCCCTTTCTCTTTCCACTCAGAGATTTATATTCACCACTCTGATTATTTATTTTGATAAATTCACATTTTCCGAACCAGAGTGAATCCCACAATTCTGATATTTTTTTCACTTTGACATAGTATCATTTTTAAATGACATCCTTACTATTTCACAGTGTGATGCACCAGGCCACAGCACTAAAATTAACCATTTTGCTAAGTAGTCCAGTCTTTTTTTAGTGAAAAAATGCTATCTAAATTCAAGATGTGAGTGTATTTATTTTATTGGGAATCACACTCATTTCTTTTCTAAATTACTCCCTAAATTTGAGAAAAGTCAACTTTTGTAGATTCAATCAACTTTGCTGACTTCTTCTCTTCTGTGGAATTGTATCTTGGGGCTTCTGCAGTCTGGAGCGGGGGAGAAAGAGGGGAGTGTAATGCTGGTTCTCCTGGCACAA
This sequence comes from Aplodontia rufa, assembly GCA_004027875.1. Lineage (NCBI taxonomy): Eukaryota > Metazoa > Chordata > Mammalia > Rodentia > Aplodontiidae > Aplodontia > Aplodontia rufa. The sequence continues at coordinate 124,608 of PVKS010001938.1, forward strand.
AAGAAATAGCTGTTCTTGTTAGTGGCACGTGTCAAAGAAGCAGATTGAGTAGTTCCACTGGCAGTTTCACTCTTTCCATACTGAGCTGTGCTCTGGAAACTTGCAATGAGTGTCTCAACTATGGAACCCCTAATATCAATAACTTGCACACACCCATGCTGCTGTACTCACCTGGGCTGCTGCATAAAGACAGGACCCTGATCTCTGCATCTTTCTAGGCTTCTTCCTAGAGACTTTTAGCAGCGAATCATTAAAATATATACTAATGTGCATATATACACATATGTCTCTCTATGCCCATATATTTATCTGTCAAAAGCATGATGCCATTCTCAATCTTACACAGCACAGTTGATTCCCATATAACACCATATAAACTATTTGCTTACCTTTTCAGCAATGAAAACTGTTAGTAACCTAAATTTTTGCTCCACCTTAATAATCACTGATCAATACAACCATGAAAAACAAAGCAGGAACAAGAGCTCAACCTGAGTTAACAGTTCTTTATCTGTGTTATCTTGATGGTATCTATCATATTCAAAAATGATATGGATTAATTCTTAAATTGCTTGAGTGTAAATATCATGCAAAGGAAATAGAATAATGTCCATTTATTTCTGTTTATATTTCAGTTTGGTTCAGCTTTTCTCCACCCTTTTCTGACTTTTGCTGTTATTCTTATGGCTTTTGTTGTCAATTTACTTTCTGTTTGTAAAAATGTTACCTGCTTCCTAGTGTCAAAACTACTGAAATGTACAAAGAAACATACTTCACCTGTACCACCATCTCCCACTAATCCCCTAGATGTAAACAATATCAGTAGTTACTGATACTGATCTTTCATGTTTTCTTTCTTGTAAAGCTAAGCATATTCAATTACTTTGTTTGCTTTTGCCACTCAACAATCTGTTATGGATACCATTTCACTTGCATTCATAGGGATATTCCTTGATCTTTTTCATATTCACATATTTAACTGCCAGATATACCATAATTTATCCACACACTTTCTTGGGGATATGAGCATGTATTTAGGTTTGAATATTTCCCATCCAAAATTTATATTCATATTTTATTTTTATATAGCAAAATTTGTGAATTGTTTATTCAATTGTTAATTTTGAAATTATAATTAGAAATATTTCTCTACAACTAGATTATGAATACACACTTACATTTTATTCTTGTACTGTTATGTTAATGTTTTATATCTCCAGGTTCCCTGATCCATGTAGAGCAGATTTTCCCATCTTTGACACAATTAACATTTGTAACAGGATAATACTTTGTCACAGGGCCACTGTACACAGTATGACTTTATCAGTGTCTCTAACTTTTACCACCTAGACAGCAGTATCTTCAGTGATCACAATCAGTAATATCTACAGATATCCCCAATGTCCATAGGGAGGAAGAACAAATTTTCACCAGATGAGAACCACTGACTACAGTATACTCTTATATTCTTGTGTGTATCTTGTGCATAAAATTTTGACTATTTTCATATGGATCTCTAGATGTTCCAGCATCATTTATTAAAAGACTATATAGTTTATCTAATTATTTGAGATGCCATTTTATCAGAATCGAAATTTCATATGAATTTAGGTCTGGTCCTAAATTTCCTAGTATTTTTAAAAATTTTAATTGGCACATACTAATTTGGCATATCTGCATTGTATCTTGTACATATGGTAAGTGTTTGCATTGGAATTGTGTTCAATTCATAAACTAGCTTAGAGACAACCGATGTGGAAATGTAACTGAAAATAAATACGAATATATATTTATATGCACAATATATATCAAATTGTATTCTCTGGTAAGAAAAAAAAAGATAAATAAAATTGTGTATTCTCTCAGCTTTGTCTAGTTTCAATAAGCCAGCTGAAGAACTCTCTAGAATCAATGCTGCAAGGTCAAGGTTATTTTATAAATTATGCAAACTGATGAGGAGAAATTGATTTATATTCAGTTTTGCTTTTACTTGCTCAAGAAAAATGCTTATTATGATACTTATATCAAGTCTTTCGATGGCATCGTCATTAAGTTCAAAATACATTCAGGAAGTTAGTATCTGAAAATGAAAAGAATCAAATTCATCAAAATGAACTTACTTCATCACTTAGCTTGAGTTTTGCAGTTATCAGAATTATTATATCCATGGAATATAACATCATAAGAATAAACAGTTGCTCAGATGAGCAAACAGTCTAGCAAGATGTGCTGAAAACTGCCAATTTGCTAAAGTTTTTCCCCATGGTACAGTTTATTTGCAGTTGGTATGGAATGGGAATATTTGTGTAAAAATACAGTAATCTTCAGTAAGAAGATTTTTGTAGATATTGTACTTCTTTGCAGACAGCATGAAAGGTGTTAAGAAGCATCTATCTTTAATATGATTAAAAATTATATCAAACTTTTCTTTCTTAATAATAGATTCTCATAGACTAGCAAGGCTTATATGTATCGATATAATTCTATAAGATTTACTCTAGAAGCTAGATATGTAAAAGAAACTCATTTAACTGGGCCTTTGCAAATTTGGAGCCATCTCTTTATAACCTGATAGCTCACGCTCCCTTTATGTTATTTTTCTCATGAAGTCAATAATGTAATTTAGAATTTTCCACTTCAGTTGTATGATGCATTTGTTACAAAATGTCTTCATATACTTCAAAATTTATTTGATAACTTATTCAAAAAACAAAAGATTAAATGAGTTCACAGTATCAGTGCATTTATCTTTTCCATTGTAGCGTATTGAATTGACTTTGCTACACTTAGAATCAAAATTGCTATTTTTCACTTATGATGATATCTTACTCTACATCAAACTCTGCTATTTGAAAGAGGAAATAAATCAATCATTTTGCAACTTTTGACCTTTTCTACTTTGGCCATTAGCTGTAGATAAAATAAATGTCTCAGAAATTATTTAGCTCACTCCTTTATTATTCAAAAAAGGGATGTCGAGGGCTTTTGCATTTTCAGTTTTTGTCAATTTTCAAATAAATTTAGGAGATCTACTTACTTTGCTTCAAATATTCAATATCCTTATACATTTTGCTTTGAACATACAGAGATTGTCAATCTTGTTCTGAGTTTCTACACAGACATTTTGTTTTAATCCAGGATTTGCATTTTCAAATATTTACACATGACTGATAGATTTATTCCACTCCTCATTTACTAAACATGTATTTCATACAAATTGCATATTACTTGAAGTTTTATTTTTTGTGTTGGAATTTTTACAATTGCAGACAGCTGACCTAACAAAGCCTCAAATTGAATGACTTTCAGTGCAACAGGGGTGAAAGCTCCCTAGGTAACTTGGAGGTGTAGGGAAGGGGATGGGGAGGGGGGAGGGTATACGAAGAACTCATAGGAGTCTGGTGATGGGGAAGATGGGGGAACCATCCCAGAAGCCGATGTTATTCCTACACTAGATACCCATTTAACACATGAGTTCTTCTGGGGGAAACTGCAATAGATGAAACCCATAGTAGCTTATCTATG
>PVKS010001939.1:0-46047 GCA_004027875.1 Aplodontia rufa
GCCCCAGCCACTGTAGCTCTGCTTCCTTGTGGCCACTTTCCCCCGCCACACCCTTCCGCCATGTTCTGCCTCACTTTGTGCTCAGAGCTGTGGACTGAGCTCTATGGACTGAGACTCCTGAAAGTTACTCAAATTGTTCTTGCCATGTCTTTTGCTCAGTGACAGAGAAGTTGACTAAGGCGGTGTGTCCTCCATGTGGTATCTCTGTGTTTCAAGATTTCCCTGGACAATCACCACTCGTGACTGGCTTCATCCTCATGCTTGGGGACCGCTGAGCCAACAACTCTTCAGTGGGGGCGACCTGCTGGGTCACCTACGTGCCAGGACATTGTCGTTCCTCTGGGGATGGAGCCTGGGAGGACGCTTCCCACCTCCTGCCCGGCTGCCAGGCAGTGTTCTCAGCATCTCTTGCTTGCACACATGTGCCCAAATGCTCTTGGACCAGGCCTGGTGGCCCCAGAGACCCCCGAGTTTCTCTTGTCCAACGATGATCTGGTTTTGCCAGTAAGGCACCCGGATGGGGCAGCGCCAGACTCTGCAGGAGGGCGTGCCAGGGAGCAGCAGCCACTGCAGCCCTCCCCCTCCCTCAGCCCAGAGGAACCTGCTGCCCGGGGGCTCTGGGCACAGATGGACTGACTCCCTCCATCATTGCTGGCCTTCCTCAGGAAGCCCTCTGCTTCCGGCTTCCAAAGCGCAATCGTCTGTTCTCCCTTCAACCCCTGCCCTGTTTTCTTATTTTTTGCGGGGCTGGGAGCATCCTGTGCATGCAAGGCAAGTGTCCCCCTCATCTAAGCTACATTCCTGAACCCCCTTTTTAAATTCTTAAAAAAGAGACAGGAACAGAAAGGGGGGATCAATTTTATTTAGTTTGTCACGTGGTCTTCATCGCTCTGACTCTTCACTGTGTACGTGGTGGTGCTGGGGTTTGAACCCGTGTCCTTGTGTATGCCAGGCAAGCGCCATAACCACCAAGCTCCAGCTCCAGCCCCCTGGTCCCATTTTTTATAAAATTTTGAGACAGGATCCTGCTGAACAGCCCAGCCTTGGCCTTGAACTCATGATCCTCTTGAGTGACTAGAATCATAGGTGTGTGCCACCGTGCCTGGCTGCTCACTCTCCTTTTGGGAGAAAAACTTCAAAACTAAGCCTTTCCTGTCTTTCTTGGACCTTGGGGGTAGTGGTGACCTACAGCCTGGGAGGTCCGGCCTAGCTACTCCCAGCAGGCCCTGGCTCAGGCTGCACCACCTAGGACGCTCTCCTCTTCTGAGGGCCTCTAAGTCCACTTCCTCCGCTGAGTCCCCTGTGTTTGCTGCCCTGGCTAGCAGCAACCCCATGTCCCTCTGGCTGCTCACACTGCACATCCTGGCCCGCCTCTCCCTGAGCAGCCATGTGCACTTCGTAACCTGTGCCGCCTCCCAGGACTTTGCTGACCCAGCTGCGAGGCTCAGCCCTCCTCCCTTTTGCTGAGACCCCTCCGGAGTGTTTGAGACTGTCATTAGCAACCCACCCCGTGGGCTCTCCCAGCTGCAGTGTCCTCATGTCACCCAGCTGCTGGAGCCCTTCTGGATCCGGACAGTGGAACTTGCTCCCCATCTCCAACCTTCCTCGTTCTTCTCGATGGTCACAGCCCCTGCCTTAGGGCCGCAGCAGCTGCAGTGGGCACCTGTCCTGCGCTGTCCCACCCCGCCTTCAAAGCAGGATCACCGCTCTGTAGCACGCCACCTTGGTGTCGGGTGCCTCCGCACACTGGGGCCACCTCAGTTCTTCCCTGAGGGCGTTCCTCTGTGACAGTGCTGGCCCTTCATAGCGGGGCAGCCAACCTCACATGGCTCTGCACTCGCGGCCTGTGCCTTCTGCGTCTGGGTCCATCACGGCTGGGACACACTTACCTCTAGCCCCTGGTCACATAGTGAGATTACTTGTGACTGGGATGCCTCCCACGATGACCTGAGGAGGCCCTCTGAGAAAAAGAGCCCCGTTGTGTGTTCAAGCATGCAGTGCTCTGGAACAGCTTGAAGAATCTGTTGATGAGGTTTTGTCTTGTCACCGTGTCATGCCCCTTAGTGTGGGGACTTTGGAGGGGCTGTCCCCCCACAGGACCCGAGTACACCTGTCCCACCAATGCGCTACACTAGATTGATTCAGTGATTGCTGGATGGATGGAGACGGCTCGGCTTCGTGCAGGGCTGAGGCTCAGCCACTTGCTCTGAGCCAGGGGGCAGCAGGTGGCGCGGAGGACGGGTGTCCGAGCCCTGGTGCTGGCTGGGTGCACCCTATGGCATCAGCTTAGGTAGAGACCCTGGTGGATGGTTCCATTTCTGTCAAATAGGGCAGGGGCGGTTGGCTCAGGTGCCATGACGTCCTGGGGCACCTGGGAGAAGCAAGACTGTGGGGAGGAGATTCAGGCCCAGCACCTGTCCCCAAGCAGGGCCAGCTCCTCCTCACCGGTGGCTCTGGCTACTCACTGCTTGGCAGTGAGGGGAGGGGTCGGGTCTGAGCATGTGCAGGAGCGTGGCAGCGTGAGGGGATGTGGGACAGGGCAGGAATGTCACTTTTCATGGTCTGGCTGTCTGGGCTGGGGAAGCTTCCAGAAGGCTCATCACTCACACACTGAACCACCAGTCCCTCCCGTTCTATCCTTCCAGATATGTGGTTTCAGGAGGTGGCTCCAGGGACAGGAGCACAGAGGGGGACGTCCTGGGGGTAGCTGGGGAACTGGAGGAAGGCTGGAATAGTGATGTGTCTGGTCACCCTGGCAGTCAGCCCAGGTTGATGGCGGAAGCAGCAGACAGGCAGAGAAAAGTGTCCTGTTACTGCAAAACCTTCTTACCAGGACATATTGAATTTTTCTCTGAGGCAAATTTACTGTACCCAGATCAGACGAGCTCGTTACCCTGACACCTTGGAACAGTGCGGTAGAACAGGGCCTCGGTCGCCACGTTTTTCATCCTGGCAACTCCAGAGAGGCCCACTGCCCTCCCTGGCTGAAAAGGCTGGTTCGAGGAGCCTCCTTCCCTCCAGTAGGCCTGGCCTCACTCTGCCCAGGCCCTCTGGGGACTGCCAGGGCCCTGCATTAGGGCTGGAGGTGCAGAAGCACAATTGCATCAGGGCTGTGGCCTGGACCACTGGGGCTTTAATCTAGGAACGGCGGAAGTGGGTGGCGCAGGACTCACATCTGCCACAGCAGAGAGGTAGGAAGTGGTGGGGGCAGGGACGGCCACACGTGCAGGGTGATAGCAGTGCACCATTTTGCATGCCAATTATATTTCTAATCAGCCAGAATGAGGCTCTGGTATCAACCCTCCACGTAGCCAGCGCTGAATCATCCTAGAACTGTCAGGAAGGTTCCATAGCTGTTGATCCAGCTCAGCTGTGTGGGTAGAGCCTGAGCCGGGCTCCTTGCCCTGGGTGCACAGGGCACCTGCTGCCAGGCTTCTCTAGGGCACCTCGCACACCACATAGCACTTCACACTTGATTTTATTCCATTACACTGATTTGCTGAAACCCCCCATTTCCTGGGCAGGGGAGGGCAGTGGGTGGCCTGGCAGAAGTGGGGCTGGCCTCTCAGGAGGGCTGGGGCCCTCTGCTTGGGGAAGTGCTGGCCAGGCCTCAGCCTTCCATCCAGCCTCACCCTCTCCCCTCCAGTACATCATTTAAAAACTGAGCTGCAAAAATAAAATAAACTGAAAAATAAAAAATAAAAACAAACCCCTGAGATGTTAAAAACCAAATTAAAAATTCCCTTTGGTGTCAAAAGGTCCTATTCCTAAAAGCCAGCAGGGTGGGGTGGGCTCAGGCTGGCTCAGGGTGGGGTTCAGTCATCCAGTGCATCCTCCTCCTCCTCCTCCTCTTCCTCCTGCTCCTTCGCAGCCGCCGCTGCCTCCTCCTCCAGGGAGCCCTCAGGGCTGGGCTGCTTCAGGATGGCGCTGTACTTGAGGACTGCAGTCTCTGCCTGCAGGACCACCTCCACCAGGCTGAAGATGGTGATGACCTGTGGCAAAGCCCAGTAGAGGAGGGAGACAGCTGTGTCACTGTACCCCTCAGTAAACACAGCCACTCCAGTTCCCAGCCACCGGCTCTCGGAGAACCGTATGCCACACTGATGGGAGAGGATATGGGGAGCAAGCTGGCTCAGTTGGCCTCTGGAGTGACAAGTGCTCTGTACAAACTTCAGGAAAGGACCTCACAAGTTAAGGGTTCCTGCTCTGGGGTCAGGCTGAGCTGCCGTGTGGGCATCCCTGTGAGCGCCCAGGAGCAAGCAGTCAGAGCCCCTGGTTATGGTGGGGACTTGGGCATAAGGGCCTGAAACCCTACCCAGAGCTTGTGGCACTGGGGAGGAAGGGGGCAGATAGGGGCCCTAGGGAACACCCGGTGGCAGGAAAGGGCCCACGACCTGCGGGGTGGATGGGGATTTGGGGGGGGGCTTCTGACCTGCTGTGCGGGCTCCTGTTTGGGGTCCTCTGGCTCCCAGATGAGCGTGAGCTCTGGTTTCTTGCCCACCTTCTGGAAGTGGTAGGACCGCAGGGCCAGTGCCTAGGGGTGCACATGCCAGTGCCTCAGGCCTTGGCTCTGGGAGCCACCTCTGACTGTCAGTCCTGGAGAGCCCTGCTGCTTGGAGGCGGCGCTTTGTCCTGGCCCACCTCTGGCTGTCCTAGGGGACTGCCTTTTTGACTTAAGACACGGGCTACTCCGGTCCTGGCCTCTTGCTTCCGGTCAGCTTTCAGGAGGCCCTGCCAGTCCACCTTTGGCTGACTCAGCACCTGGGGTGACCAGGGGCCAAGGGATGGCTGCCTGCGGGCTGTGCCCCCTGCTGGCACCGGGCGTTAGCACAGGCTGGGGCGGGTTGACTGCAGAGCTGACCTAGGCCTGAACTTCCGTCCTGCTCAGTGAACTTCAGCATAAGGCCCTGATTGCTTCCAGCTGCCTCTGCGTGCTTCTGCTCTCCTGTGCACTAAAGCCGCGTCCACCCCACACTGCGTGCCAGGCCCTGCACCCCTCCAAGCACTTGGGAGGTAGGAAATGGAAAGACAGGGCAAGAGCCGGTGCCGGCCCCTCCACTAACATCAGGACCAGCACCAAGGCCCTGGTTGGGGGACACTGGGTGAACAGCTGCCTAGGGCAGGCGCTAAGGTAAGGACAGTTACCTCACTTCTTTTAACAAGCACATAGTGGCTGTGGATCATCCTCTGGCCTTTCCTTCCTATGTTCCTATAAAACCCTTCCCAGGTGCGCGTGCTATCATCCTGGGCTGGTTATGTTCTCTGGGTACCAAGGTCTTGGGGCAGGGGCCCAGCCTGATCCTTTGCCTGGAGTCCCCAATCCAGGTGGGCTTAGCTGGGTGTCCTGACAGAACCCAATGGGAGGGCTTGGGGTCAGGACTCTGGACCCTCTGCTGCGATGTGCCACAGCTGAGTGAGCGGCACAGTGGGACCCATGGCTCATGTCCGTCCAGTGTGGATGAGGACAGCAGGACCTCCACACTCATGAGATGCCCAATGGCTGCTATGGCCAGGGACATTTGGATGAACCCCTGGCAGCGGGCATGGGGACAGGCAGGGAAAAGACGGGGAGCACCCGCCAAGCTGACGCTGGGCGCACTCACGCTGCAGTAGATGCGCTTCTGCACCCCGTAGCGCAGCACCAGCACGTCGAAGGCTTGGTTCAAGACACCCATCACCATGGCTTCCGACTCCAGTGGGCCGCTCTCCTGCAGGACAGTGCTCCAGCATGGCATCTGCCAGGGGGGCCGTGTGGTGCCCCAGAGAAGGGGCGGGCAGAGGGAGGGGAAGGCTGCTGGGGTGGTGGACTCACCTTGACCAGGACGGCAAAGAAGAGGCCGGTGCTGAGCTCCTGCACGCGCTTGGATGCCATGCGGCGGTCGTTGCAGTGGTCGGCTTGCTTCTGCAGGGCGTGGGGCTCTGCATCTGGCTGCCCCCTGTACCCTGGGAAAAGGGTGGTCAGGCTGCTGGTTGGGGCTGGGTGCGTGCTGTGTGCTGGGAGACAGGTGCCCCTCTTGGCACGAGCCCTGGAGCTGCCCTACTGCAGCTGCCACCCCCCCCCCCCCCCCCCCCCCCCCCCCCCCCCCCCCCCCCCCCCCCCCCCCCCCCCCCCCCCCCCCCCCCGTGCCCTTGCAGAGGGAGTTTCCAGGCCCAGCCTCCTCTGCTCTGGGCTGGCTGTCTCATGGTCACAGCAGCGGGGAGCCCACGGGGGTGGCCACCCTCGGCTGTGCAGGCCTGCCCTGGCCCCAGCTGCACCCTCACCGAGCGCGGCGGCGAGCAGGCGGTGCACCAGGACGTCGGCGAAGCGGCGAATGGGCGAGGTGAAGTGCGTGTAGAGAGGCACGTTGAGGGCGTAGTGCCGGAACTGCGCCTGGTCCTGCAGCACCCCCGAGCAGAAGTACAGCGCCATCTGTGGGGCAGCGTTGGTCACTGGCACCGGGGACCAGACACCAGGCACCAGGCACAGACTGGACAGGCAGCAGGCAGGGCCGCTGTGTGAGGCTCTGGGCCCCAAGGGGCTGCCACAAGGTTGGGCTGGTCTCATCCCAGGGCTGCCCACACAGCCCCACCTCTGGTGGGAATGGAGGGATGTGGACCCTCAGGACGGAGTGGCCTCCTCTCCTGAGGGTCTTGCGGGCCTGGACAACAGGCAGCTGGGAAGGAGAAACTCAGGTCTCTCAGGGCCCATGGCTGCCAAACCCCTGCTAGGAACATGGAGCAGTGGTTTTCCTGAATGTGTGTGGGGCTGCCACTGTGACTCAGGACAGAGGGGCTGAGGGAAGACTGTAGCCATGTTGGCCCAGGGCTGCAGACCTGTCTTCCAGAGGCAGAAGCAGAAGCCGAGGGGGCCATATGTCTCTGCTGGAGGACACAAAGCCCAAGGCTGGTCATCTCCCAGATGAAGCCTGCAGGGTACTCTGCAGCCTGTGGCTGGGTCAACCTCAACTGCTCTGGCCTTGATCCCTGCCCACCTGAGGGCCACACTTGCATCCTGGCACCCCTGTGCCCCACAATGCCCCACCCCATGCCCGCTGAGAGTGGCAGTTTTCCAGACTGGCATTCGGAGCCGCTCATTCCTGACCACCTGACCCTCCCTGAGGCCGAAACACAGAGACCTGGGTTCTGGAGGCAGGCGTTGGGATGGGGCATAGGGAACGACCCTGAGCCTCTTTAAAGGCCACAACACAGCCCGGCTGGAGCCTGGACACTGCCTCTGGAATTGCTGCTTAGGAGCAAGTGAACAGGTTCCTTGCGTGAGAACCAAAGTCACACCGTGTCCGCTCCCTTGCTCCCTGCACTGCTGCTCGCACGGACACCCTCCCGAGCACTTGGCCAAATGGACAGTCAGCTCTGCTTACTCTGTGCTCACGGGCCTTGGAATCCAGGGCACAGCTGGTGGTGACCCGCTGGGCTCCCTAACCCTGCTTCCCTTCCAGCACCTGCTGGGCTCTGGGTTATGTCTGGGACAAGTCACGGGGGGAGGTGGTGCAGCCTCCAATCCAAGCCAGGTTTGGCCTTTGTTCTCAGTGATGGCCCAGTTCTCCAGACAGGCTGGGGTGAAGAGGACAAAGGGCCCTGGCTGTCCCCTGGCTGGTGGAGGTGCCTATGGGTAGGGTAGGATGGGTGGGGGTCACGGTTTTCCTGCAGTGGGCCCTGGTGTCATGTGTCAGCAGTGCTCTTGGGACCCGGACCCCACCCCCGGCTTGTGCTGGCAGTGCACTTCCCTCTGCTTCCTCCAGGGCTGGCCCTGGCTCTCTAAGCTGGAAGAGAGCTGGGAGACCAGAGCAGCAGGCAGAGCCTCCTTCCGTCCCTGCTGTGGGACTCCTGGGTAGACGTGGCTTCTGAGGTCACTGGCAGGTAAAGCCTGGAGAATCCAGTGTTTTGGGGTAACTGGAGAGGGTGATTGTCATGGAGCTCCAGATGGTTTGACCTTGGAGGGGACAGCTTCCAGAGGCTGGGGTAGAGTCAGGGACCACAAGGGCATGGCCCAGTCCCTCTGCTCTGGGTGCTGCTGGGGGCTTGGTGGGGGGACAGAAGCAAGGCACTTGAGACTGGGGGCAAGAGGAGAGCAGCCAGGCCCAAGTGACTCAACTTCTAGCAGAGCTGAGAGTCAGGAAATAAACCAGTTGCAGCTGGCTGAGGCCATCTGACTGGATGAACGGACTGAATCTGCTGAGCAACTGAGCCCTGAAAACTGGCCTGTCACTGACTGGGGCAGGGCTGGGGCCCAGAGCTGGACCTGAAAGCTCCTGTAGCTCCTGTTGATCTGACAGACCTTGGGTTGCCTCTGTTCCCGGGATGCTTGGCTTTGGTGGGGCTGGAGCACAGCCTGCGGGGCAGTGACGGCTGAAGAAGCAAGCCCACCTGCCTACCCTACAGGCCTGCAGATGCCGGTGCGGGCCCATGGCAACTGCTTCTCCTGCCCCAATGCTGCAGTGGGTGGCAGTGAGACTTCCGTCCCACCTGAGGTCCCCAGTCCCTGAGCTGTCCTGCACATAGCACAGGCTCTTCACCGGTCTCAGGTGTTGCCTGGGCATCCTCCCTCCCCTGGGAGCGCTCCTCAGCACCATCCCCACACACAGCAGGCATGGCGATGGGCTGCGTGCTCCTGAGAGTGGGGACAGAGGCTGGGGTCTCTCCTTACCTGCATAGGCCGGGAATACATGTTGGTAAGCACCTCCTTCCGAGCCAGTGAGTATTTGTCATCTCCAAACATTTTGGTCAGACTTTTCTAGAAGCAAACCCAAGAAACCTGTGTGAGTGTGGTTAAGCTTGGGGGAGAGGTTCTAGGCCCTTCACCTGCTGACCATCTGATACCCACTCTGGGGAGAAGCTGGCCATGGGCCCAGGCCTGCTTAGATGGCTATGCTGGGGGTGAGAGGGCAGTCCATTCCTATGGCCCACACGGGGACTGAGACTAACCCTTCCATTGCTACCTAGCTGGCCTGGAGAGACTGGTGATGTTCGCTTACCTAATGCGCTCTCTCCCTCCCTGACTTGGGGCCTGGGTGAGAAGTCTCTCTCCCGTGGGATCAGGGCCAGTGCCATGGATTCCTCAGCCCCATGATGCTTAGTTCCAGGTGGGGAGCATGTGAAACCACTTCCACAGGGAACATTCCCTGGCTTCCAATAACCCCAGCCTTCTGGCCCCAGGACCCTGGCCCATGGCTAACACTTGAGCGTATCCCACGGCCCAGTCCTGATAAGATGCCCATGCCATCAGGGTCTGTGTGACTGGGATCTTTTCACCAAGGCCTCCCTCCTTGCAGGGAAGACCTGGCTGAAGGGGACCATGGTGGGGAGTGGAGAGCCCTTCTCCCCTCCCCCAAGCAGGGCCTCCTGCTGAGCACTCACGTTGAGGGCCCCTGCAGAGCTGACGTCCATGGACAGACCCATCTGGTCGCAGAACTCCACTAGGTCACTGAGCATCTTCGTCTGCGGTGGGGGGTGCCGGCGCAGCAGGGCCTGCTCGGGGAAGGCGCGGTAGACCTTGTGGGCCACTGCCATGTTGGCCAAGAGCATGAACTCCTCCACGAGCCTGCAGGGGAGGGCCGGTGACTGTGGCGCCCTGGGGGCCGGTGCACGCTCTGCCAGCTCTCTAGCACCTTCAGTCTTGGCATAGAACAACTCCTGGCTCTCGACCGAATGGGACCCTCCGCATTCTTTCTCTTCCATCCCAGCTCACACCCTCTCTGGTAATCTTTCTGTGCCTCAGCTCGAGGCCTTCCAGGAAGGCATCTGGTGCCAGTGTCTCCAGCAAGGGCAAAGCATGCTTCCTCGGGGAGGCGAGGGCCTGTTGGGGCCTTGGCCAGCTTTGGGGAGACTCTTTCCTCCCTGCATCCTCCCAGGCTGCCTGTTAAACCCCAGCCTTCTCCCACTGAGGCAGGAGGGGTCGGTCAGTGAGGGTGCTGCTAATGGGGCAGCCTCATCATCTGGCCAAGCTCTTGGAATGAAAGGCGGCCAGCGTGCCTCATGAGCACCACCTCCATCCAGGCCTCCACCCTCGTTCTGCAGAAGCTGGGCTCTGCTCCGCCCAACCGTCTCCCAAGGGGCCCTCTCTACAGCGAAGGGGAGGGGAGGTGCCCTAGCAGATGGGCCCGGGGCAGCCCTGGGCCCAGGGTTGGGGCTCTGCCAGCTGGCATACCTGGCCCCTCCATTGTGGGACACAGCCAAACGGCTTAGCTGTGACCACAAGGTAGGCCTTGGCTGGCCCTTCCCCTACAGGAGACCAGCACGTGGCATGAGGAGCTGCCTACCCAGCCTCTATGGCCTTGTGGCCATCAGTGACTGGTGAGTCCCATGCATCCAAGCACCTTCACTACCACCAGGTTTCTGAGATGCAGTTGGAATCCTGGCTCTCCCACACTCCTGCTGTGGGACCTCTCCCAATCCTCCTCTTCGAATGCACATCAGGGCCGATGCCAGCACCTGATGGTGGATGGCAAGTACAGGCGCTTCGATGGCCTGGCACACCGAGCTGTGCCCTTATCTCCCCACACCTGCCATACAAGTGGCAAACATGCCCGTGCTCCTCCCTGACATCCTCCCCCTTCCCCCTTCCCAAGCCTTCCCTGAAGGCCAGGCCTGCGTCCTCTCCGTCCCTCTGTGGGCAGTTACTGATCCTGTACCTTTAGGCTATCGTTGCTTGGTTTCTATTCCTAGACTTTGTCAACCCACGCGGAGCCCCAGTTCCTGCTGGGAATCCTCTCCCGTGACCTGCAGTCTGCCCTTGGTCAGGCCACTAGTGCCCAAGTGGTCCGTGTGCATACATCGTGTGCTTGTCCACTCAACAGACATTGCTACTGTTGGTCCAGGCACAAGGAACATGATGGACTTTCCTCCCATGCAGTCCCAGAACCTGTGGGCGCACAGTCTGTTCTGTGGTGCAGAGGGGCCCCTGCAACCTCAGGGCTGACACCAGGCTGCACTTCACGAGCAAGGCCGGTAGGTGGCAGCAGTGTCCCACAGCAGGGCTGTGGTAAGGCCACAAAGCCTTCAGGCAGGGACCAGGAACAGGGCTGCTCTGGGTGGCTCCATGCCTCACCCTACAGGTCAGAGCCTCTCTGGGTAGAGTCAACCTCTTGCTTTTAAGTTCCTGCTCCACCTTTCTCGGTCTCAAGTAAGGACAAGGCCAAGAACAGGAGGGAGGAGGAGGGTGCAGGGAGGGCTACTGCCAGGGCCCGAGGCAGTGACAACAGACTCCAGCGCATCTGCTTCTCCAGTGACTCCACTACCTTTCCTCCCAGGACCCCTGCACAGTTCCACAGGTCACCTGAGGTCTGGACAGAAAAGTACACGTGGCTGGGTGTGGCAGCACATGCATGTAATCCCAGCTACTCAGGAGGCCAAGGCAAGAGGATCCCAAGTTTGAAGCCAGCCTGGGCGACTCAGTGAGACTCTTTCAAAATAAAAGAAAGGGCTAGGGGTAGAGTACCCCTGGGTTCAATCCGCAGTACCACAGAAGAAAAAGAAAAAAGAAAAAGAAAAGAAAGAAGTACATGCTGGCTAAGCCTGGCAGTAGTGTGGTGAAGCTTTGGACACAGGCTGACCTTGGACAGGTCCCCTAGTGTCTCTGTTCTCCATTCCCAGTCCTGCCTTTCCTCCCTGCCGCCCTCCTTCTGTGGCTGGGAATTAAGACAGCAGCCTGGGGACTCTCTCCAAGACTGGTGATATCAAGCATTAGCTCCAGACAAACGCCACTGTCTCCGACAGGGAGATGGCCCAGCACTGAGTTCTGACAAGGCTCATTAGTGCTCTAGGGAGTTGCAAGGACCATTTCCCCACAACCTGTCCTTAAATCCTCCTCACGCCTGCGGGTTGGAGAGGGAGGAGTGGAGGAGCTGGTGCTCGTGTGCACACAAGCAGGTTGTGCAGGCCGGGCAGGCACTCTGGTGGTCAGGTGCTGGGGGCTGGAGGGTGGTCTCCAGGGGAGCCAGGGATTAGTCAGGCAAGGTGTAGGTACGGCAAAGCCCCCAGCAGCCAGAGCTCTACTGAGTTCAAGATTCCCTGTGAAAATTGGGGTCAGGCACCCCAGGATGCAGAAGTGGGCTGGGAAGTGTGTGACAGGGTAGGTGTCCCTGCTCTCATCTGGGGGCAGCAAAGGCTGCCCCTTCCCTGGGCTCCACACCTCACTGCCTGGCCAGTTCACACAGTGGCCAGCAGGGGGCCCCATCATCTTCCTTCCTAGGACCTGGGACGTGGCAGGAGAAGCTTAGAACCCAGCAACTTTTGAGCAGGAAAAGAGCCTGACAGTTTACAAACTGCTCCTGCAGCCCAGGGTCCAGGGTTCTCAGGGCTCCCAGACATTGTTTCTTCCTGAGCCAAAGCTGGCTCCGAGGCCGAGGTGGGCAAACAGGCTCTAGGGAAGCACAGGGCAGCAGCACCCTCACCTGATCTGCTCCCTCTTCTTCGGGGCAGCGCTCCATGCACAAGCAGCAGCCAAGCCTCAGACCAAGCCCCAAGCTGTCAGGACACACTAAGAACAGAAGCCACATGCTGAAGGGACACAGCCCTGCACACTGTCCTGCCTAGACCCTGCTCCCCTGCTCTGGACACCTGCCCTCAGCAGTAAGCCACTCCTCCCCCAGCAACAGCATTGCACAGCCGTGAGATCACTCAGTCCTGCTGGGGAAGGGGAGCTGGAACTCAGCAACCGCCTGACAACTGCTCTAAATAGGGGCCCAGGAATGGCTGTCAGCCAGGATCACCTTCCAGAACAGCAAGCCAAGCCCTCAGAGACGGGGCCTCGGTCCCAGGCCTGGCATCTGCTGAACATCTGGAGCCCTGCACCACTGGGGCCAGGGCCCCACGACTCTGGAGGTCTGTGGCGGGGCTGTGCTGTGACAGGTGGCTGCTGGCCAGGAAGGCTAGGACGCCAGGGCACAAAGTCCTCAGCCCTCACTTTGGGCATCCCCTACCTGTGCTCTGGGCCTGCAGGGACCTGGAGGGGAAGGAGAAGGGGGAAATGGGAGGGGCAGGTGTGAGGTCCTCATCCCAGGCCCTCACCCCAGATGGCAGACAGTGGGCAAGACCACAAGCAACCAGCACACCAACACGGGCTCCTCCACACAGCAGAGACAGCTCTCATCTAGAACGGCATCTCCCAAAGTGCATTGTTTTTTATTTTTAAAGAGAGAGGGGGACAGTGAGAGAAAGAGAGAAAGAGAGAGAGAGAGAGAGAGAGAGAGAATAGAGAGAGAATATCATATCAATTTTATTTAGTTTTCCATGTGGCTTTCATTGCTCCGACACTTCTTTGTGTACTCGGTGCCGGGGTTCGAACCTGTGTCCTCAACTGCTGAGCCAGGGCAGCCAGCCCCTCCCCCAAAGTGTATTAATGTTACTTAAAGACAGAAGTATAAATGGAAATGAATATGAAATGCTGGGGCTTGTTTATTTATTTTTTTACTAAGGCCACCCCTCACCATTAAGAAGCTAAGGTGCTTGTGTGATAACTTTACATGTTCCTGCCACCTAAGGATGAAACCTGTTAGGTTTTTTTTTTTTTTTTTAAAGAAGATAGAGGGACAGTGAGTGAGAGTGAAAGAACCAATTTTATTTAGTTTTTCACGTGGCTTTCATTGCTCACTTTGTTGTGTACGTGGTGCTGGGGTTTGAACCCGTGTATTCGCGCATGCCAGGCAAGCGCCGTAACTGCCAGGCCACCGCTCCAGCCCCTGTTACATCTTAAAAGATGATGTTTCGGCAAGGCTGTCTTCAGTCTGGTAGCAGTCAGAGCAGCTGAGAAGGGTACTAAAATATCTGTCCCTCTGGGGGAAGGCAGCCATCCCAACCAGGCAGGGGTTCAACACTCAAGTGTATGGCCTCACATAAATATCACTTTATCAGTACACACACTGATGTGACTGGCATGGATGCCCATCTCTAGGATTTGGGCTAGATTTCTAGAAGATTCTCCTGCCCTCCCACCACAATGCCCATCCTTGTCCAGGCTGCCATCTTCTATCAACCTGCCGCCCCATTCCTTGCCATGATCTGCACGGTTTCCTTCTGCACACCAAGCCTGGTCACATCCCTCCCCTGCCTAAAGCCCCTCAGCAGCTCCCACTGTCCTTGCCATAGCTCCCTGTCTTGGTAAAATGACATGTGTTCAGATTGTCTCTCTGTTCTCGACTGTTCCTTCTTCATGTTCCCTGTCCCACCTTCGGTCATACTGAATTCCTATGGCCCCTTTTACTTTTGTGCTCTTGCACTGCTGCTCCGGAAGCCTGGAATGCTGGGTTGTTCCTCTCCCATCTCTTCTTCTTGCTGCTTACTGAGACCCTCTGACTGTGTCGGCCTCTTGGGCACAGGCCATGTGCCCTTCCCACCCCCAATGCTGTTTGCTCCTAGGACGGGGCATAGCAAGCTGCAGTTCAGGAGTCAGGAGCACTGGGTCCCTGTCACCAGCACCCTTCCTGCCTGAGCCCGCGGCTCTTCCTAAACTTTTCTGACTCCTAACACTTGCTGCCAGATGTGCTGGTAACACAGCGCCCTGCCTGCCTGAGCTGGTTCCCAAACCTGGCCAGGAAGAGGTGGCGCTGTCTCTTGCTTTCCTCCCCAATCCCCTTACAAGACGTGCAGTTATTTAGAGCGGCCAGAGCTGGCCAGCCGGTCACTTGTTCCTGTCTCCTTTCTCACCTTTGGAGCTGCAGCCTCTCTCTGCCCAGTGCCACCTGGCCTCCCCCACATTACACTCCTGCTGGTAACTTAATGTGCTGACGGAAGTGATCAGCTGCAGGTTGTAAGACTCCCTAAGCAGTAGTTAGCATGCCCTCAGGGGCTGCTGCCTCAGTGGCACTGTGCCCCTTAGAATGCCTTGGTCCCGCCTCTGGGAGTTTCCACTGAGAAGTATGACAATGAGCACAACCCTGATTCCAAGAGGTGACAAGGAGGAAGGGAATGTTTTACACAAAAGGGAAGAAATAGCAAAGGTGTGGAGGTGAGAGGGGGAAAAAACACTGGGCCAGTTTGGGAAACAAGGCATGGAGGACAGTGCGTGCCCAAGGTGGAGGGCTGAACAGAAGATGCAGGGATGGTCAGAGGTGCAGTTCGGATAGAAGTTGAGGTGCCCAATACTGTAAGCAGCAGCAGAGGCAGCAGGAGGCGGGCCAGGGCCAAGGGCCAAGGCTGCATGAGGGGCAACCTGGGCGCAGGGTGGCTGCAGGGAGAGAGCAGAGGGCAGCAGGCTGGGCGCAGAGCAGGCGGCAGTGAGTCCCCTGGTGGTGGGCTGGGGATGCCAGCTCAGAAACAAAGGGTGGGCCCTGGAAGAAGCACCAGGGGCCTCAGCCTTATCCTCTTGGTCCCTGAGCAACCTGAAGGTGTTCCCAGGCATAGGGCTCAGGGCAGAGAGACTGGGGGAGCAGCTACCACAGTGAGGCGAGAGGAGGGCTGCCAGGGTTGTGGAAAGCAGCTGGGCTGGTGCTAAGCAAGGCGCTGCACAGGACCCACAACCTCTCTGTTCTGACCAGTCCCTGCAGGAAGGGCTCATGTCAGCCACTGGTGCTTCCTCACACACCCTGGAGGTCACAGGGCTCACTGACAGCCATGCAGGAATGGCCACGAGGAAGGGCCTTGCCCAGGGCCACAGTCAGGAGCAGAGGGCCAGACCCACCTTCCCTGTACCCCTTGTCCAGTACTGTCCTGAGGACTCCGGTAGATCCTCGGTGACTGGCAGCCCTAGGTGGAGTAGAGGAAAGGAAGGGCAGATGTGGGGTGCAGGCACCCAAGGTTCAGACTCAGGCCAGCTCTGTCCCTCAGCTGCTATCTTCCCTCCCATAGAGCTCAGCAGCCTGAGACAAGCAGAGTGACTGCCACTGGCCGTGGAACTCTCCTCAGCCCAGGTGCCATCCTCCTGACCCAGCCTGCTCCAGCCTCGCCCTCAGACCTGGGCCTCTCTGCACTTGGCCTCCAAGGATGTCGTTTCCAGTTCATTCTGCCAGCTAATCTAGGTGAGGAACTCCCCCACCCCTTCCATTTGCAGAGCACACAGTACACTTGGAAGTGACCTGGAGCTGACCCAGGCCAGGGCTGAGTGGCACAGCTATTGCCCAAATCTGAAAATATATCAATTTTCAAAGGCTAAAACCACGAGTGAGACAGAAACTGCCGCCTATCCTGCCCTCAGCCAAAAGGGCACTTGCGGCTCTGTGGGAGCCCATGCTAATGGGGTTAGGCCACGCACAGACCGTTCAATTAGCTGTCGGTGAGAACCGCTAACTTGGAGATTTGATAGGAATTGCTCCCAGCCAGTTTCAAATTCACTTCTTCCAAAGACCAAATTTTCCCCACTTGGGCACATCCTCGCTGCGGGCTCGGGAGCCCTGAGGCTCCTCCATGGCTGCTGGGTCCGTCACAGGAACTGTGACTCGAGCACAGCCGCTTTCTCATGGCTGGGAGCCTGCAGGGGCAGAGGCAGCGGCCGCTCTCACAGGGGACCATGGCTCCCCCAGTGGCCCCAAATTGAGTGTAGTGTGGTGGAAAACTACAAGGGAGCGGGGTGTGATGGGAAGTCAGTGGTCCGATCAGCACTAAACTGAGGGCTGCTGGGGCTGGGGAACTTGAAAAGCTCTTTGTTGCTGTTCCTGCCTAGGCCAGGCCAGGGTGGAGCTGGTGGCCTAGGAGCTGGAAAATGGAGGCCTGGAGAGGGAGCTGCAGGCAGGGTGGCTGGGAGTCTGAGGGAGGGCACCTCAGGAGGAAAGGCCACAGACAGACATGGGAGCTCACCACAGCTGAGCCACCAGCTGCCGTGAGCCTCTGGGTGGAGGGACCCCATGTCACAGCTTGGGCCTCTCACTGACCCCTCTCCTCTCGGGCTTGCTGCAACCTGCTGAAGGTTTTGGACATTCCCATGAAACCACAGGGAAATGAATGGGGCCTAGTTCCCAGGCATGGAAAAGCCCAGAGGAGCAGGCCTCTGGAGCCAGACACAACAGGCCATGTGGGCGAGGCCGGAGCCAGGTTTCCTATCCGCGGGGCGTAGCCCACCCTCTGGGCCTTTCTATAGGCTCCGAAGGCGGGGTCCTGCTGCAGCTCTGCACGTTCAACTGTTCAACCGCCTGTTTTCCTAGCTCAAAAGGAAGTCTCCAGAGGTTAGGCATCCAAGTGAGGCCCCAGGGTCCTGCCCAGTGGCTGTGGTAGGGAGGGGGAGGGGGCTTGCTCTGAGCAGTTGACAGAGCCGAAAGTTCTCTGTCAGCATAAAGCTAGCCACTAAGCCTTGCTCTTCCCAAGGCTGCACTCTGCTCCTGGAGGCACGGGGCAGGCCTGCACGCGGGCAGCGGCCTGGCCCCTAAGCAGAACCAGGTGGTCTTCCAGAGTGGGGCAAGGAGGGCGTGTTGGCTCCTGTATGGTGTTGACACATATGCCTTTCTCCAGTTCCAGCTGCTGCCCAACTGGAACTGGAACCACTGACCAGAGGCGGTGTAGCCAAGGCACACAGCAGCCAGCCACCCTGGGGAGTCAGGGAGCCACTACAGTGCCCCAACAGCTTTGCAGCCCTGCCGAGACTCCCAGCCACGGCTCCCTTTCTCACCCCAACAATGGGTGCTGGCTCTACCTCTGGACCAAGTGCAGAGCATGGATGAGGACAGTGGGGGCCTGCTGGGTCACCATGACTTCAGGAGGCAGCGACTTGGAGATTTCTGTGCGTGTGTGGTGCTGGGGATGAAACCAAGAGCCTCATGCATTGCGAGGCAAGCGCTCAACCACTGAGCCACACCCCCAGCTCTGACTCTGATTTTAAAACTAGCCTTTGGGCACTAAGACATTCAAGGGAGAAGAGTGTTCTGGAACACACAGGCTATTAGTTCTTCCCTCCTATCCCCACAAACACCAAAAGCCAGCTAGGTAAGAGGATGAGAATATGCTCCTGTTCCTAGGAAGTTGGCTGCTCTGCTTTTTAAGTGAGACACGCTTTGGTCTCCTCTGAAAAAGGTCCCTTACTCCACAGCTGCCAGGGAAGGGGCCCTTTCAGCAGGGCTACCACCAGTCACACAGCAGCTAATGGTCACAAGGAAACAATGCTTTCTCATCCACTTCTTGTATACCCTTGCACAGGCGGGGCTGCCAGTTCTGCAGAGGGAAACCGAGTCTCTAAGAGGCCACTGAAGGTGATCACGTAGCTCGCCTACCAGAGATGGCGGGGCCCAGATCTGGAGTACCTCACAGACTTGCAGCTGTGGCTTCCCTGGGCTTTCTGGAGCTCAAGTGGTTGTGCTGGGTGGCAGGAAGCATGGAATGGTGCTCTGGAATGGTGCACAAAATCCCAACTTCCTCCCTGAGGCCTAGGGGCCACTGCTCACCAAGGCGCGGCAAGCCTCACTTTGCCCATTCCAGAAGACCCTTCTCTCCTGGTCCCCGTTCCTCCATGTGTACCTGCCTGGGCCTCAGCCACTCACGAGGCTGACACCTGAGCCACAGGTAGGGAGGGAACACAGCTGCAGTCTGCGCGCTCTGATAGGGCGACTCCGTCCAGTCCTAGGGGCTCAAGAAGGAATCTGCTGAGAAGTATGAAGCCACTGTTCAGGGCACACACACAGTCAGGCCCTCAGAGGCTACGGGGAGGGGGAGCTGCTGAGTGGACTTCCCAGGACAGCAAGGCCAGGGAGGCACTCAGCCCTGGGGAGGCCCTGCTGTGGGTGCTGTGGCCACCACAGGCTGCTGCCATCATGACCCAGGCCATTGGGGTGCCAAGAATAGGTGGAATGATCAGATAGGAAGCACTCTGGCAGGTGGGCATGTCAGGGCTGTTTGAACTGTCGGGGTACCCGGCACTGCTCTCTGGGTTCCAGGCTCTGAGAGGGAAGGGGAAGCGTGGGTACCTTTGTCCCCACCATCCATACAGAGGGCTGTCTGAGTGAGCCACAGCTCTGCCATGCAGGCGGGGAACAGCCAGCTTGCTCGACAGGAAAGCTTGTGAAATGTGGGAAACCCAGCTCTTCTTCCTCACCTTAAGCTGAGGGCGGTCCAGAGCCAGAGTAAGAAGTCACCTCTAGGTGTCTCTGGGCAAGCCTGACGCTAGGGGTGCTGCCAATCTCAGCCCACCCAGGTGTCCCAAGTCAGAATTTCATTGTTCATGTGAGCAAAGGGAGGCTGAGAGAGCTGGAGAGACTCCCTGAACTCAAGGGCCACAGACTCTGTCTACTGCTTTGTCCTCAGACGGTCCTGTCACTTGCTATAAGTCCCTGAAGGTAAGGAAGCAATATCAATATTTCTTACCAGTCCCTGACCAAGGGTTCTGCTGATAGTGAGGACTCAATAAGGGCCTTCCCCAAGGCCATGCTAGTACCCTAGGGACAGGCACTTGTGGTGGTCACATCACTACCATCTTCCTCCTGACTGGCAAGGGACTGCCTCTCCTTAATGAAGGCGGTAGAGCTGAGGGTCGCCAATTGTGACCTGGTTCTCCATCTGCCCAGCAATGTTTGGGAGGATGAAATCAGTTCCCTGCCTGAGGCTGGCCATGCTGGGCAGGCAAACATGCAGGATCCTCTCTGGGCCTGGCTGGGTTGGGTCACTGTCACTCTGGAAGCCTTATTTTCAGACACATGTTCTGCCTCTGATTGTCCGGCTGCTTGGTGGGATAAACGGGGCAGCTCTGTGAGAAGCAGCTTCTTCCCGTCTTCAGGGCTCTGGCCCCATCACTCTGTGAGGGCTGCTCTGGAAGCAGCACAAGAGCAGCAGTGCTTGCTTCTATGCCAACTCGCAACCCTCTTGCCTCACCTTCCGAGTGGCTGGGACTGCAGGCGCACACCACTGTGTCTGCAGTGTTTGGTGACACAGCTTCTCTTTTGAGGCCACAGGCTCGGGGCTGTGGGTGGAGGACCCTAACTCTGGATTCTGGAGTCCAGGCACCCAAGTGTTTGGGAAACAAATGAGCCACGTCAGAGACAGCTTTGCTTGGGGCTGCACAGAAAATGGTGCATGAAAAGCAACACCTATTTATTTTTCAGCAGCAGAGCCCCAGGATCAGGGGAGCAGGGGTTGCAGTTACGGCTCCTGCAGCTTCCCTTCAGTGCACCCCTGCAGGAAGGTGGGCATGTGAACTTGGCAGACAGAACATGACACAGCTTCTCCTGTCCTAGGGGGACCCATGGAACCTGCACTGATTAGCTTAGCTTCCTTCTTGCCTGGAGATGGTTATCACTTCAACCCAGCACACGACACATGGACCGGGACTCACTGGCCAGTCACCTGATGAATGAATACTCTTGTCCAAGGTCAGCTGCCTCGAGATAAACACGAAACCCTGCAGTTTTAAAAGAGCCTCTCTCCTGTGGGTTGAGTCCACTGAGCTATCCCTTGTCTTATCACCCACTGGGATGCGGTCTATTGAGTCTTGCAGAGCTCTTCCTTAGTTATGTGACTTTAAAAATATTGATACACGGTTTTATGAACGAGGCTTGGAGTGGTTTAAATGGATGTTCCCATGCCGAGCGTTCTGCGCTTCCCTGCCGTCTTCGTCTATCTGCCCCAGACACACACTCAAGCAGCATGGGTGGCCCGGAGGCAATGCCCTCTCCTCTTGGTGGCAGCGTGCACTATGGCACCCTGCCACTTTCTCGCAGAGCACTTGCCTCCCTGGGGTGGGATGGGGTTTGCAGGGCCATACTGTTGCTCCAGCCAGAGAAGTGCTGTGCGAGCTTTCCTCTGCAGGTTGGGCAAGTCACTGGGAGCCTGTTCACTGAGTCCTCCCTCTGTCACCCTCCTCATGAATGCAGTTTTACAAGACTGTTTTCCTCAATGTCTGTCTGGGTCTTCTCATCCTTATGCTTAGGCACAGTGCTGACACTTGTAGGTGTAGGTGTCCAATCCTCTTTGCTGGAGCTGAGCAGCAGGCCACCTGTGATCCCAGCCACTCGGAGATGAGGCAGGAGGATGGCAAGTTTGAGGCCAGCCTCTGCAACCTAGGGAGACCCTGTCTCAAAAAATAAAAAGGACTGGTTGCAGCTCAGTGGTATAGCACTCCTGGGTTCAGTCCCCAGTAATGGGGTTTGTGGGGGAGCAAGTTTGTTGGACAAAGGACTGAGGTTTACATCAGGGGTAGGAAACACCTGGCAACTGGTCTCCAAAGCTGGGACGTGAGTGGGAGTTCCCAGGGCCACTCCGCACACTCTGGGGCATTTCCTAGGGGTTGCTTTCTAAGTTTGGAAGTGAGACAGGACTCATCCAGCTTGTAACACAATTGTGAATACAGGGCTTCCTGAAGATTCCTGCAATTCTTCTGACTGGGACAGCTTTACTGAGGTTCCGACCAGCACGGACCTCAGAGCCCCACGGAGGCCTGGCCCAGGCTGAACTGGAAGAGTGCACAAGGTGCAAGGTCCTCCGTGTGGGCAGGCGGCTCCACCTCAGAGTCGGCAGCAGCAACTTTCTGGTCCTGTTAATCAACAGGGAGAGGAAGGGAGCCGCAGCCGCACACTGCCTGGGTATCTCAGGCGGGCACCTGGCCTCTCCCATCCTCCTCCCAGGTGGTGCCAGCAAAGAATAAAGGGTGGAAAGTGAGAAACACTCTTATTTCAGGGTCTAGCATATATTAAGTATTCTGCAAATATTATTATTAGCATCACAGGTGGGATATCCTTCTTCGAAACACTTGGGATAGAAGTGCTTCAGATTTTAGAATATTTGCGTAGGCTTTACTGGTTAAGCGTAAACAATGAAAAAATCTGAAATGTCCCGAAATCCAAAATCTGAAGCACAAAAAACTTCAGGTTTTAGAGCATTTCAGATTTTGGATTTCCACATTAGGGCTACTTAAGTTGTATTATGAAAAATTCTGTATTAAGTTAAGGTTACGAGGGGCTGGAGCAGTAGCTCAGCGGTTACGGCACTTGCCTGACACGCGCAAGGACTCGGGTTCAAATTCCAGCACCACGTACACAACAGAGTGTCAGAAAAACAAAACCCAGATAAAAAAATAAATTTGATTCTTTTTCCTCTCTTAAAAAAAAGAAAAGATTATGAGAACCTAGTATTATGGAAAAACAGAAGGATGTTAGGAACACAGAACGTTAGGGGAAAGCAAATTCTGTCTGCTCCCAGGAGGCATGTCTGGCATCTGCTTAGCACCTCCAACGCTCCTGACATTGTACTGGGGACTGGAAGAGATTGTCTTTGCTTTTAGGCTGAGGGTTTCCTGAGTAGTTCCACACCCCCAAGGCCTGGTGCCCACCACTGGGTTAGAAAGGTGCTCCAGGCATCTTCTGGACAGTGAAGAAGGGACAACTGGCCCTGACTGTTAAGGGCAGAGACAAAGATGATGGGGTGAGGGGCTCTGTAAAGTCCAGTGAAGACCAGCCCTGTGGGGACGTTTAGTGTAGCAGCAAATGGCACCACTGAGTACAAGGAGGCCCTATAGAAAGCACTTCATGAGATAAACTATTCTTTTTTTTTTTTTTTGGGTACCTGGGATTGAACACAGGAGTGCTTAATCACTGAGCCACATCCTCAGCCCATTTTTTATTTTGAGACACGGTCTTACTAAGTTGATTAGGGCCTAAGTTGCTGAGGTTGGCTTTGAACTTGTGATCCTCCTGCCTCAACCTACCACTGGGATTACAGGCATATATCACTGGGTCTGGCTAAAACAAATATTCTGAATAATCCTAAATTATTAAAAAAAGACCAATTCAGTTGACACCACTAAAGTAAGGAGAATAAGTTTAAGGAAAAGTTCTTGGAGCTTGAAAAAATAAAGCCTCTTCCAGGTGGAAACATGGTCTCTAGAATCCTTCCAACTCCATCATCCTAGAAGGTTCAAGCAGCACATGTGCATAAGGACCCGCTGACCACACTGAGCTAGGCACCCACGAGAAGGCAGCTGTGAGGAAGCAGGGCACAGGTAGCGCCATGGCACTTAGAGAAGGGACCTGAGGTGGGGGTGGGGCACAGTGCCTCCCCTCAGAGCCTCTTCCAGAATCGGCTCTAGACAGTCTTCGGTCCAGGGTGGTGAGAGCAGAGTCCCCTACCTGAAGGCGAGTCCTGACCCCTGCCAAATCTGCACTCATTACAGTCCACAGACACTCACTGGCCATCCCTGCTTCCCCATCTTCTACCCTGGACCCTGGCCCAGTGGTGCCTGGCCATCCCTGTGGCTGGAGTGGGGTCATAGGGGCGCCCAGGGGAGTAGTCAGTGGAGTGACCTGCGTTCTGCATCTCAGGCCTTGGCATGCTGTGTTTTCACAGTTGCTGCTTAAGTGGGCCACTTCCTCCCACTTAGCTCAGTGGGCTTGGGCTCTGAGTCACTTCGTGAGATTCTTCCCAGGCCGCTTGCTGGAGAAGCACCCACAGAACAGACAGCCAGTGTGTTCAGTTCTTCTTCAGTCCCAGAGGTGGCTGCTAAGTGATTCACAGCCGTCAACATCCTTCACCTGTCATCGAGCACAGTTATTCCTTCAGGCCCCGAAGGCATTCTGTCCAACCTCCAAGAAGAAGCCACAATGCCCCAGAGAGCTGGGGAATGGCAGTGAGGACAGATAAGAAACACTTCCCCACGGACAGCACAGCCAAAAGCCTTGAGCCAAGCAAGCTCTGGCTACTTGCCAGCAGCTGCAGGAGGTGACAGCCGTGGGCACCTTTCTTCAGGCTCAGACCCAACCTGCAATCCTGTGGCCTGCTTCCTGTGGGGACGAGCCTCCTTGAGAGTGGTGAGGGCCTCTGTGGCCTGGGCCTGCCTCCTCCGCTTCGGCATCCGAAGGTGCCTTGTCTGGCGTAGCGCCCCGGAGGATGGGGCTGTGTACATGCCCCTTCATCAAACGGGACTGGCCTGAATGCCGGAGGCTTTTAGCACTCCTTGAAGTTTTGGAAAGAGGCAAGGCTCCTTGGGCTTCAAAACTGCCTACTTGAGCTGGGGTCTCACAGCTGACAGCCTAAGGGCCTGGGGAGCAGCCTTTCTCCAGGATGCAGACAAATACCTAGCGAGGCCCAGGAAGGGACAAATGTCATGCCAAGAAACTGCCAGAAAGGCACAGATACGGCAGGTAGAGCTACAGACAAGAAGGCTGGTTCTCACCCCGTCTGTAAGAGCGTGTTGCCACAGGCTGTGAAGCATCTGGAAAGGAGACAACGGAAGGGCTCCGACCCACTCTGGACGGCTGCAGACCCAAGAGACTCCGAGAAAGAGAGGAACTGCAGTCTATCCCAGGAACGAGGGGAACGGCGAAGGCATGCGGAGGAGTTTGACAAGGAGAGGCCTCACGCAGCGCAGCCCAGTTTCCTCAACCAGGAGCACAGCCACTCTCTCAGCAGGTCTCTGAGGGTTCTGACGTATTTAGCTTTGAGGGTTTCTGGTGTCCTAGAATTTTGTCTCTTGGGTCATCCTTGTTTGGGTAGTTATTTGGGCTGCAAAAGGAGGCCTAGGAGAATGAGGGGACCTTCTAGGCTCAGGAGCTCCTTCCAGTGCCAAGCCTCCAGGGCCTGTGAGGTTTGGGTGTCTACTCTCTGGGCTCTTCATTGCTTTGTCTGAGTCTTCATGCAGGAAGGCTGTGTGTATCTGCACCCAACTCACAACCCTCAGACAGGGACAGTGAGTCTCCACAGGGCTCTCCCAACAGGCTCTCCTGAGCAGCCTGGCCAGGGGTAAAGCCCTGGAGCACCATTCCCACCTTCTTACCACAGACAAGAGACAAAATGGTGGAGGAGGCTAGGAAGAGCCTGGACCTGGTGGGTAGCTCGGTTGGGACACCTGCAGGCGCAGCCCTAGTACTGCAGGCAAATGAGGAGGGTTCCTGTGAGCCTGAGGGTCCTTGCCTGGTTTTCCTTCCATGGCAACGGGTGTCAGAGACAGGTGGGATGGGGCAGATGACAGGGCTTCTAAGCAGACAGGAGGGGATTACTGGAAAAAGGAACAGATGCTAAGTAAACCTGTGAGACAGTTCAGCCAACTCCCCTTTGAACAACCACGACACAGTGGCATTTTTGTGACCTTTGGGGTTGCAAATTCAATATTCATCAAGGAATCTGGGAACTTGGTCGCTGCATCTGAAGCCATACTCCTTCAGCCACCATCTTAGAGCAAGGTAACAACCCACAGAACTGATGGCGCCAAGACCTGAGTCGGTGCGTGGAGGCCAGAATCGGCACACGCTGAGCCGCTGCAGCTCCCAGTCTACCCCAAACGCAAGGACCTCCCTCACACCTGACCGCTCTTCTCCAGTGATTCGCTTCCTGAGCCTAAGTCTTAAGAAAATGAATTTTTTTCTTTTTTTGTATTGGGGATGGTACCCAAGAACTTAGGGTGGATTTACCCCTGAGCTATATCTCCAGCCCTTCATACTTAAAAATTTTTTTTGAGACAGGGTCTCACTAAGTTGCTGAGGCTGGCCTTGAGCTTGCATGCCTCCTGCCTCAGCCTCCTGAGTTGCTGGGATTACAGGCATGTGCCATGGCACCTGGCTGTGAATCTCTTTAGAAGAATCTAAATCATATCCAGATCCACAGCTGTGAGGCATCTGGGAAGCATACCTTTCCAGTTCCTTGCCTAGGTATGCTGCACGGAGCTGGAACGTGTGCTTAATAAGCCAGTGCCGGGACAAACAGAGATGAGGCCAGCTGTCAAGACCACGGATTCACCTCATGCCTCGCACTGCAGACATACGCTCCCGTTATAATTTCCACAAAAAGTATCTTTACTTGTAGAAAACCTGAATGAAAAGCCAAAACCTCCCTCACAAGGTTATGAATAGTTTATATTAAACATTAATTCCTTTTCTCCTAAATAAAATTTCAGATTCTACTTTTCTAGCTCCTAGCCATAAACCATCAGTGCCACTTCCACAATTCAAACTTAAAGATACTCTCAAGGCGGGCATGATGGCACACGCCTGTAATCCCAGCAGCTCAGGAGGCTGAGACAGGAGGACTGCAAGTTCAAGGCCAGTCTCAGCAACTCAGTGAGGCTCTAAGTGACTTAGTGAGACCCTGTTTAAAAAAAAAAAAAAAAAAGAAAGAAAGAAAGAACGAGGTGGGGGAGGGGCTGTGGATATGGCTCACTAGTAAAGCAACTCTGGGTTCAATCCCCACTATCTCAAATTGATAAAAACCACATGTGCCGTACTTTATTCAACTGGCAGCGCAGTAGGTGTGTTTATCAGGATCATCTCAAACACATTAGGAATGTGTTGTGCTAAAGTTTTAAGATGGTGTTGATGTCACCAGGCAAGAGGAATTTTTCAGCTTCATTACAATCTTATGGGATCATGGTCTGTCCTGATCAAAACATTGCTGTGCAATGTGTGACTGTTATGTCGCAAATCACACACCTGGGAATAAACCCAATGAAGAATGAGCAAGCCCTCTACAAGGTAAACTACACGACGTCATTGAGGAAAATCAGACCTGCAGAGAGGGATACACTGTGTAGGGGGTAGAAGACCTAACACCATAGGAGTGTCAGATTTTGTCACATTGATCTTCAGATTCAAAACAATCTTAACATAAATCCTAGCAAGTTTGAATGCACGTACATGGCAACTGAAAATCCCAATGCTAAAATTCATATGGAAGTGGAAAGGGCCAATAATAGCCTACTTATTCTTCACAGAACAAGAAGGTGGAAAATCTAGCTCTACTGGATAGACTTTTTCACAAAAGGTATAAAATCCAGGACAGTTTTTTACTGGCACAAGAATTGACATGTTGGGGTAGTAGCTCAGCAGTTATGGTGCTTGCCTGGCATGCGCAGGTACATGAGTTCAAACCCCAGCACCACGTACACAACTAAGTCTCAGAGCAATGAAAGTCATGTGAAAAACTAAATAAAAATTGATTCTCTCTCCCTCTCACTGTCCCCTCTTTCTTTAAAAAAAAACAAAAAAAACAGACATGTTAATCAGGGGAAGGGAACAGAGCACAGCACTAGGCCCAAGCTCATAAGGGTCTGGATACTGCACTTTTGATGAAGGTGATCCTGTGAAGTGGTAGGTGAGGGTTTTTTTTTTTTAATGAACAATGATGGTTCAATTCAGTATCAGCATGAAAAAAAATGAAACTTGACCATATTAAAAAATTAATTCTGAGGGGGCTGGAGCGGTGGCTTGGTGGTTGTGATGCTTGCCCAGCATGTGCGAGTACATGGATTCAAACCCCAGTACCCATGTACACAACTAAGTGTCAGAGCAACAAACGCCATGTGAAAATGTGAAAAACTCAATAAAAATTGACTCTCTCTGTCTCTCTCACTGTCCTTCTCTTTGGAAAAAAAAAATAATTCTGAGCCGGGTGCAGTGGTGCACACCTGTAATCCCAGTGGCTCGAGAGGCTGAGGTAGGAGGACTGTAAGTTTGAGGCCCTAAGTAACTCAGCGAGACACTGTCTCAAAATAAAAAATAAAAATTGGGCTGGGGATGTAGCTCAGTGGGGTAAAATGCTTCTGGTTTCAATCCCTAGTACAAGAAAAAAGAAAAAAGAAAAGAGAATTCTGAGTAGATTCTTCTTTTTTTTTTTTTTTAATTTTTATTCGATAAACATGGTCTTACAACACAACAGGAGGGGTTCATCGTCAAACAATCCTGAGTAAATTCTTCTATAGGATAATGTAGGAAAACGCCTTTGAGATTTTTATATAGGCAAATATCTATTAAATGGACGAGAAAGCACTTAAGCATAAATATAAGAATTAATACATAAAACTGCAGTAAAATTAAGCACTTTTGCTCATCAAAACACCACAGAAGGGCTGGAGCAGTGGCTCAGCAGTTTCGGTGCTTGCCTGGCAAGCACGAGGACCCAGGTTCACACCCCAGCACCATGTACACAACTGAGTGTTGGAGCAACTAAGGCCAAGTGAAAAACTAAATAAAGTTGTTTCTCTCTTTTTCTGTCTCTCTCACTGTCCCTCTCTCTTAAAAAAAAAAAAACACCACAGAAGAAAGGGAAAAAGTGAAGTGCAGAGTAGAAGGTAAGAGCAACGTGAATGAAAGAACCAGACAGCAAGAAGAAAACCAGAAAACCTGGCAGAAAAATTGGTAGAAAACTTGAAAAGGCATTTACCAAACAGCCACTAATAACATACCGCTGGCGGAGCCACACATAATTCATCAGTTCCATGCCTGGGTGCACACTCAGAAGAAACACATGCAAATGTGCACCAGCTACACGAGCATGCGGTTATCTGTAGTAACCTCAAACTGGAAGCAACCCAGGTGTTGGTGGGGTCACTGCAGGCTGGATGAACCGGAAGCATGGAAGTGAATGGAGATAGCAGATGAACAGGTAAGATGAATTCTGCTAACAGCGCCGAGGGAAAACTTACGGAATTAATCCATTCATATCAAGTTCAAAGCCAGGCACACTCATCTCTAGTGCTGAATGGTTTTGTTTTTGCTTTTTTCTTTTTTTTAATAGAGAGAGGGAGAGAGTGAGAGAGAGAAAGTGAGAAATCAACTTTTGTGTTTTTCCATCTGGCCTCTGTTTCTCCAACACTTAGTTGTGTACATGGTGCTGGGGTTTGAACCCGGGTCCCTGCACTTCACAGGCAAGTGTTCCAACCACTGAGCCACCGTTCCAGCCCCATGTTGAACGTTTTGATGGTGAGAGGCTTTTGGGAGGACTGAAGGGTGGCAGTGGGCTCCTGGGGATATACCACTCTACTTCCCAGCCTGGTGTATCACTTCCTATAATCCCCTCAACTAGATGCTTATGATTTGTGCTCAATCTCCTATGCATGGCATAGTTGGAAAACAAGTTTTACAACATGAGCTTACGGTAAAAATGAAATTAATTTTCCAGTATGTGCAGCAGGGAAGGCAAGAGCAGAACCGGTAAATCCCACTGGGCACGGGACCAGTGAGCCTGGGCACGAGCACTGACAGGCCTGGCTGTCTGTGGCCAGCGTGATCTTCCCATATTTGTGGTGCTCTGGTCAGTTATGGTCCCCGAATGGCAGCGGAAGCAGAGGGAATAGCGAGTTCTACGACGGGCTGAGCACCCTCTGCTGAGGCAGGTCAGGGCTTTAGAGGACGTGCGGCTCCCCCACCCAGCTGTCCCAGTAGGGAGGAGCAGGTGCTGACTGCACAGCTGGCTCTGACTTTGGAGTCAGCTACACGTGTAGGGGCCCGGGGCTCTTCTAACCACAGGTGACTACGCAACACATGGAGGCACCGTCAGACACATGGCTACCCTGCCTTGCTGCCCTCCTGCCTCCTGGGGAGGAGCCAGGCCCGGCTCTCCTAGCTGCTCTGCTCACCCCTTCTGTGCGCTGCACGGCAGAGGCAGTGCCCAGGGGAAGCCTGCTGGCTCTGCCTCTTAGGGACAGCTTGGCCCTGACAGGTACTCTGTAGGGTATCAGTTTTCCTCCTCTAAAGTGGAGTGTTCACTCCGCTCTTCTTCAAGTATGGAAAAATCAAGGGTAAATGAATGGAGCACTGAATTTTGACACCAAAGATATCCTGACTGCTGCTGCCGGAAGTGAGGTGATGGGCGTGAAAGTAAGAAGTAGGGACGGGGTGGCGGGGAGGGACACAGCTTTCACTGAGTACCACCCAGGGACTCTGCGATGGAGCAGCTGTGAGGGGCTGCTGTGCCCGTCAGGGGAGCGCACACCTGCACTCATATCACAGCGCTGGCTATGCTGCCTCCAGTGCCCCCATCCCCTCCTCTCGATTCCCAGCTCCCCTTCTCCTTCACAGGGCTTCAGGAACAGGAGTCATTTTCCACGCTGACCTGACAGCATCTGTGGAGGCCCGCGGGTGCTCCTCTGCTGCGAATGGCTCTTAGGTAACGTGGCTCTGAGCCTGAGGACCTAGAGGCAGCTCCGAGGCAGACAGAAAGTGCCATTTCCAAAGTGCTGGCCTCAGGTTGTCAGGGCTGCTGGGAAGCATTTCCTCTGCTCATTCAGTGGGAAGGGAGAGAAGAACCAAGCAGAGGGAGAGATGAATTCAACGCGGGTCTCCCTCCAGATGCCCCTGCTCTCTCCTCCCCGGGTGTGGCAGCCAGGGAAAGGCACCACTCAGATAAACTGCCATGGAGAATGAGCAACTGATGGCCCTGGGGTGGTGCCTGCCTGAACCACACTTCCTGAGTGCCACAAGGGGCTGCTGCCAGACAGTGACCCACAGGCCACCCTGTGTGGGGTCTGGACACAGGCCAGGTCCTGCAGATGAGGCTCCTATAAGAGGTGACCCTGGCCTTGGCTCTGGGACTTCCCATCAGCTGAGACTCCCCCAGCCCCGGGGCCAGCTATGCAGAGGCTGGGGGCCTCCCTGCCTCTCCTGCTTGCCCGCCTTTAAGCCGCCACATGCCTCAGCATCTGCTTCTTGGCAGACCTGTACTTTTCCCAGGGGCGCATGGTTCTGAGAAACAGGCAGAAGGAAGGAGACAGGGAACTGGCTCATCTACTTGACAAGCAAGGACTAACAAGAGCCATGAGCAGGAAGACCCTGGCACAAAAGGGCGGCCCAGTGCTCAAAGACTGACTCCCCAGGAGCCACCTGGAAGGCGGCTTTGAATCACTTTGCCACATTGCAGTCACTGGCCAGCCCTGGGGCACAGTGTCCACAGGACTGTGGAGCTGGCTGGTCACTGTGACGGCTAACAGCAATCTGAGGGTCCGTGACAAGCAGGTAAAGGCCAAGCGTGAGTGCTAGAGGACCTCTCTGGCCTGCCCTCCTCTAGGAAGAGGACAATCCCTTCAGAAGGCATGGCTGAGGCTCTGCCCTCAGGCTATCCTGTGTCCTTACCGAGGGTCACTGGGGATGGGCTGGGCTCACAGGGAGGAACACGAGTACCCACCAAAGGAGTGGGGAGTTTTAGTGGGTAAGATTCGAGTGGCTTCACCACTGGGCTAGGAAATTAGACTCAATGAACAAGGGTCCACCGATTTGGGGGTGTTGTCGTGGGATCCAGGAGATAACACCTTTGCAAACACCTAGGGAGGGGGCAAGCTTGCTGCCTGGAGAAAATGCTGGCTGAGGGGGAGGGAGGGTTGAGCCTGAATGCCCTGGCAGATGGGAGAGGAAGGCATGAGGAGGGTGAGGGATGGCCAAGCTGGAAGGAATAAGGAGTCCAGAAAACCCAGCAGAGGGGCCCCAGGACACCTCCTTTACCCTGGCCCCAGTGTGCAGGTACGGTAAGGAGCTTCACAGTTGCTCTCCTTTGCAGGCTGGCAAGGACAGCAGGAAAGGGCATCACAGGGCTGGGCTCATTAAATCTATGACAATGATGGCAGGGCTGGCACAGCAGGGCCCCTCTGAACTTCTGGTGACAGCTGCTGCTGGAATTCTCTGGCCAGCAGATGAGGGGAGGAGTCCTTACAGGTGGTGCAAAGGACTCAGATCAGAACAGGGGTCCAGGAGGGCAGCATGTGGAACCCAAGGGACCTCATGGTGCTCCTCTGCCCCACTGTGACTGTGACCAGACATACAGACATGTCAACCCTGGCCTGAGAAGGGATATTGATAGCTAAAGGCTCAGAAACCTGACAGTGAAGGTTCAGGTCACTCCACCAGCAAGGCTACTGATACCCGTTGAGAAGCCAGCTAAGGACATGTTGGGGCAGTGTCCCACTAGTCTCTTCTCTGAGCTCCTCCTTGGGAAGGGATGAGATGAGGCAGTGGAGACATACACTGAGCAGCACAGGGATGGGCTGCAGAAACGCCACTCCCTTGGACTTCCTGCTTTGGGGGCCAAATGGCCCCAGCGGAGGGCTCTTGGGTGAGCATGGAGTGGGGCCAGAGGCAGGCTTGGTCCTGTGGGATGTGAGACTCCTCCCAGGAGCAGCTGGGCTTGAGATGACCCACCAACCTTGCCGCAGCTGAGGCTCTCCTGCCAGGCCTCCTTTCTGCACCTCCTTCCTAGGCACCAGGTGGGGTCATGGTCTGAAGCCTGAGCCCTTGCCCAACACCTCTCTCACACGCTAACCCTGTTTGAGCTGCTTGGCAGTGGACCTCAACCACCCCAACACAGCCTCCATGAGAAAAGTAACACCCAAATCCTGAAAGCAATGTTTCTCTTAAATGGCTTTAGAAGGAGAAAACCTGGCCCTGGCAAGGGGTGGGCATGAGGCAGGTGGCAGTTCCTACCTCTGCTTTCTCCACTGGTCACAGCTTAGATGTCATGAGCAGGGGACTGCAACGAGCTTCCCAAGTTAGCCTAACATAATTAAAGCTTTTCCTAATTGTCACCATGCCTCACCAGCAGGCAAAAAATGACAGGCAGCTGATGCACGTGACTATGACTACTACTGAGTTTACAGAGACGCTCCAACTTCTACAAGTCAGTTCTTCAGAATCCACAGCTGCTCAAGGGGACGATACTCCCTGATGTCATGTGTAATTCATCCCTCACCACAATCCCACAACAGAGGGAAAGGCAAGGCTGGAAGGAGATTCAACTCACAGTAGCCCTGTTCCCTTTGCCAAGCATTATCTGCCAGGCACTGGATGAGGTGTGAGGGATCCTCAGGAGGACTCAGCCCAGGGGAGGAGGCCCGCAGGTGAGCCCAGGACTGAACTGCCCTGTGAAGGCATCAAGCACCTGGGAAGGAACCTCTGACTCCACTGTGATGGTTGTTGGGGCTGTGCAATGGCTTCCTGAAGGAGTCAGACTTAGCTGAGAGTGGAGGGAGAGTGCTGCAGAGAGGAGGAAATGGTGTGGTCACACAGACACACTGTAAGAAACTCTAGGTGGTCTGGCAGGGTAGCAGGGGAGATGTTGGACAGGAGCAGAGATAGGTCCAGAAGGTAGGTAGGCAGGACTGGGCCACAGAGCTGCCTGGTGATGGGTGCCCGGTCCCTTTCACTGGTCCATGAGCCTCTGATGGCAGTGCCAGTATTTTTCCAGCTCTGCAGCCCAAGAAACTAGGACTATACTGGTACACACAGCTCCATATATTGGTTGAATGAGTAGTTAGATTTTACATTTTCAAAGTTAATCAGGCCAGATGCAGTGGTGTACGCCTATAATCCCAGCAATTCAGGAGGCTGAAGGAGGACTATGAGTTCAAAGCCAGCCCCAGCAACTTAGAGCCTGTCTCAAAAACTACAACAACAACAACAACAACAGCCCCAAAACCAACAAAAAATGGGCTGGGGATGTGGCTCAGTGGTTAAGTGCCCTTGGACTAAATAGCTGCTACAAATCAATAAATAAATACACACATACATAAATTAAAAGTAAAAAGGGTTAGGGATGTAGTTCAGTGGTAAAGCACCCCTTTGTTCAATCCTTAGGACCTACGTCCCCCAAATGAAGTTTATCCAGACTCTGGTTTTGGTAACATGGTAGCCTGAACTGATGAGGATCTCTTTCCTTACTCAAATACAGAGAAAAGATGGATAAACTATGCCAGAAGAATAATAAATATGTAATTGGGCATGAAAGGATAAAGGGGAAGTTTCCTGATGCTTGAAATGAAGAAGTAGTCAAGTCAGAGCTGCCATCTTTATGATGGCACCCCAGGGTTGGGCGTGCCCAACTCTGATGTAGGTATAGGGGCGGGGCTTAATGCTACAAGACGAACGACCTGTCCAAGGAACTGAAACTGAGAACCCATGTGAAGCCAGGATCTTAAACAAGGAGGCCTTCTCCACAGTCCAGAGGTCAGTCAGCATGTGGTGCAGGGTGGAGGCATCTCCCCTGAGCAGTGGAGGTCCTGAGCCCATGCCACGCGCAGGTGTGGGTGTGATACACACGACCCAGGTGCTGCGACTCCAGAGTAAGGATCTAATGCCCAAACTAGCAAGGCCTATGAAGCTCCTGGGGTCCTGGCAGGAAAAAAGCAAAAGCAATGAAAGAACACATTCACAGCCATGGAAATAATCTCTGATCAATGCGATCTTACAGTAAAAAAGAAACCGCGGAAACAAATGAGCCACACAAAGGTGCATCAACAGACACAAGTGAGAGAAACGGCACCCTCAGAACTAGAGCCAGAGATAAGGAACAGCTGGCAGGGTAGCCAGAAAAACTGGAGAGGTAAGAATGAATGGAAGTCACCGTGAAAGACAGACAGACACAACTGAATTGTTAAAGTGTCAAATAGAACTTCTGAAAGTTAAAGATAAAAGCTCAACTCTCCTATTGGGAAGGAGTAGTAATAAAACAACAGATGATAAGCAGCAAAAGGAGACTTAACTGAGGCACTTGTGAGGAGCTTCCTAGAATGCAGGAGGCAGGGAAGGAGATGGGAAAAGAGGCAGAGGAAATAAGATGGTGGCTTTCTAGTGGAAGTTCGAAAAGGAGAGATTAGAAAGAACCAAAGAAAAGCAAAAAGACAACAGGCAATAAGTTCTAAATGAGAACTATGGTGAGTCCTAAAAGATATAAATCAAAATGAATTCAGATTCAATGAAGTAAAATTTGCAGAACACCAAAGACAAAACTCAGGTCTTAAAAGCGATCAGGACGAAGCTCACTTGGGCTGTAGAGGACAGGCTGGAGGTCAGAATAGCTGAAGAGTAGCCCCATGGTCCTTGCAATGCCAAGGAGGGTGGCAGAGGGAGGGACAGAAGGGAGCGCTCTGGACCAGCCACAGCTGCTCCAAATCAGAAGCAGTTCCTTTCCCCAGTGTCGGCCCATGGCAGGCAGCAGACATCACCCCCAGAGGGTGCCGGGGAGGATTCTGCTATGTGCACACCTGAGCCATCTTTGGCTCCCTAGCACCTAACACAAGACACTGTACAACGCAAGAACTCGACAGGTGTAACTGGGTTCCCACAAGTCACGTACTCACTCTTTTAGGCTGTGTTCCCTGTCCCCTGTCCTATGAGGAGATTGTGCAATTTTTCTCAAATTGAGAAAAATGAATCCCAATCACTGCTTGATCAACTGGATTTGGTACTGAAAGTAGATACAGTTTTTTACAACACAGGAAAAGAAGGCAGTTCTCGGGAGGGGACTGGTGGCATCTGTTGGGGCGGGGTATGAGTCCCCACACCTCGGACGCAGATGTAAACAGCTGTTGGGAGGCTGACAGAGCATTTTGGATGGAGAGCTTCACTGTGTAATCCAAGGCACAATAGTGCAGTCTCTCTTTCTTCTAATGAAAGAGAGACACTGCTCCAGTCTCCTTTAAACATTTTTTGATTTTGGGGGCTGGAGCAGTTGCTCTGTGGTTAGAGCCCTTGCCTGGCATGCTTGAGGACCCAGGTTCAAACCCCAGCACCACACACAGAACTAAGTGTCAGAGAAAAAAAGGCCAGATAAAAAACTAAATAAAATTGATTCTCTAAATTTTTTTTTCAAGTTTTAGAATTTTCAGTGCCAGGGATTGAAGCCAGGGCCTACTGCATGTTAGGTAAGCACTCTACCACTGAGCTACATCCCCAGCCCTTTTTTAATTTTATTTTGAGACAAAGTCTTGCTATGTTGCCCAAACTGACCTGGAACTTGTTTTCCTCCTGCTTCAGCCTCCAGAGTAGCTGGATTTCAGGTGTGCACCAATGTGCAAGGTGTGACCTCACACACAGCTTTAAGAATGTTTACTGGAGAGGCTGGAGCTGTGCTCAGTGGTTAGAGCACTTGCCTGCCATGCACGAGGACCTGGGTTTGAACCCTAGCACCACATACACAACTCAGTGTGGAAGAACAGGCCAGATGGAAAAATAAATAAAATTGATTCTTTCTCTTACTCTCTTCCTCTCTCTTAAAAAAAAAAAAGAATGTTTACTGGAGACTCGTGCCTCTAGCCCAAGAGCAGGCAGTGTGCACACCCCCCAGAGATGAACAAGTCCCAGGACGCATCCTCCCTGGAGCCTGGAGAGTCCCTTTACGAAGGAGAACAGGATGACACAGAGCCAAGGACAGGACTCCCGGGATGTTCCAGGGAAGAAGCTGGTAGGAAAATCTAGGGAATTTAGCTGGCTCTCTGTATCTGTAGGTCTTGCATCACAGGCTCAACCAACCATGGATCAAAAATACTTGAAAAAAATTGTCTATACTGAACATGTAGACTTTCCCTCTGTTGTTAGTCCATAAACAATAGAGCGTACCATCTATTTACACAGCATTCATATTGTACTAGATGTTGCAAGTAATCTAGAGAAGATTTAAGCTCTATAGGAGGACGTCTATGGGTTAAACGCAAATTTCATACTGCTCAACACAAGGGAGCTTGAGCACCACAGGTTATGACATGTGTGCACGCACATGCATGTGTCCTGCAGATACTGAGCGATAAAAGCAAGAGTCCATTTTAGGGCCATTATATTTGCAAGGGAAGGACACTTGGAAGAACTGTCCACCAGCCTCAGTATTATTCAGAACAACTGTTTCGCTGACAGATTGAATATGACAGAGATGAATACTAAGATGATTACAAATTATATTTCTGGGAATACCCAAAAGACAAAAGTGGTAGTTCCAATAAGGTGTCAAACCAAACTCATATCCACGCTAGTTTCTTTCACTTGTAGACCCTCCTGCCTCTGATGTGGCTGCCTTTACGTTGCTTGGCCTGAGCAACCTGGGCTCCTTAGCACCTGGGTTGAATGTCCTCATTTGTTACGCGCTGCTCTTCCCCCATATCTGTAGTAGGGCACTCTAAAGGGAATGGCCCTAAAAGTGAACAGAAGAACAGAGATAGGGTGGGCTCTTCTGAGCCTCTCCTCATAATTCAGAGAGCACCGCAGGCGCCTGGGGCTGGCAGGCACGCGCCTGGGGCTGGCAGGCACGCACCAGCTCTTCCCTGAACAACACATTGTCAGCTGCAGCTGGACTCGTGGGCGCAGCCTCAGTGGCACTGGGAAAACAGAAGCAAACCACAAGCTGAGTGCTCTGTTGGGAGTGGAGTTAACCAGCACTTCTGGGCACGCCCTGCACGTGCGCTTGGGGATGAGGCACTTGAGTGTGACATTTCCTGAAACGGGAACTGCTGGTCTCATTACTTTGAATAGATGAAAAAACCTGAGAGGCTCAGGGAGGTTAGGAGAGCTGTCTAAGGAACGAGAATGAAGCGCGAGACATGGGGCCTTTTCTAGACACGGCTCCTACGCGATCTCCTACACGAATACTTTCTTTTACAGGCCTTTGGGGGCCAAGGCTCATCTGTATTTATAATCCTGCATTCTCTTCTTGCTCTGATATTACGCTGGGATAGTCCAAGACGCAGAGCTAGGCTATTTTCTCCTCTCGCGTTCAAAGACAATCTAAGCTGTTGTCACTGGACTTCTGTTGAGACATGACCCTGAAGGAGGAGGACCAGCACCTTCTCCCACTGGACAAAACCTCTGCAATCCTTTTTCCAAAGAGAGGAAAGTGAGGCCAGCATTGGGGTCCATAAGACCTGTGCATCTAAAGGTCCACATCTGCTGCCACAATCTGCACGCCAGGGCTGCCATCCACTGACACCCAGCAAGGCAGGAGAACAGCATGGCGGCAGGCAGGGGCGGCAGAGTGGCGTGCCTCACTGCAGCTTACGTTTCCCTTACTCCCCAGCAAAGCCCGCCTCGCCACCCAGGGTCTGACTCAATTGTCCCATCCAGGTGCTGGATTCCTGAGTAGGGCCAGTTCTGCCTGCCTGACTTCTCTGCTGAATTAAGCATTATGAGAAGCTGAGATGGAGGTTCTGAAACTGGTTAGAAATGCTGGACCTATCTCCAGAAACAGTGCCACCTCCAAGCAGGAATGGAGCTCAAAGGATGCTTGGCCAACCTTTCCTATGACTCATGGTAGGAGCAGCTTACCACAGCATCCACCGTTCTCAAGTCCAGGCTGGCATGCTCTTGTCACTGACTGGGGTTTCTGAGAGTATCTGTTCTCTTCCCAATGTCACTGTGCTAATGTTGCTGTTGCCTGCCTCTCCGAGCTGTGCAAGCTACCTGGAGCAGGTTACCTGAGGCCCCTAGGCCTAGCTTCTGCAAATACAACAGTAACGAAGAACACGCCACTGGCTGTGATGGGGATTAAATAGGATTAAGAGCATAAAGTCCCCAGGCTGTGGCCAGCACAGCAGGTGCTTGATGGTACCTGCCGTCATCGTCATCACCGCCTGGGCACACTCCTCTTGCCTCACTCACCACCACCACTGTCTCACAAACAACACATAGTCAGGGTGGCAGACAGACTGCGAGCAAAAGATGCTCTTAGATCATGCCAGTGCCACTGTTCAAACAAGGCCACCACTTCAAATCTCTGCGAGTACCCAGAAACCAACCTAGACGTTCACAACAGAACCCACTGAGTTCATTCAGAGGGACGAGAGAACCACAGCAAAAGTCAGAGTCACACAGTGAATCAAATGCGTAAGCGTGTGATCAGACCCAGAAGGGCAGGGGGCTCTGGAAGACCGCTGAACCTGGATAGCAACTTCCAACAGCATGACCTCTACACGAGTTCAAGTTCTGGGTTTAGGGGCAAAA
Organism: Aplodontia rufa; assembly: GCA_004027875.1. NCBI lineage: Eukaryota > Metazoa > Chordata > Mammalia > Rodentia > Aplodontiidae > Aplodontia > Aplodontia rufa. Next base: position 38,292 of record PVKS010001939.1, read on the forward strand.
GATTTTATAGGAGAAATCTTTTAATCCCAGCAGTTTTCCAGGAGCAGAAAGGGAGAGTCTCTTCCCCGAGCACCCTCTGTAGGGGAAGCCATGGTCAGAAAGCCCATGCGTGTGCAGGGCCAGGTGGCTTACTTGTTGCTGTCACGGTACTCGTAGATGTGACATCCTTGAGGCAATCCAGTGTCGGAGTCCAGAGTGAAAGCGAGCTTGAGCTGAACACGGAGAGAAGAGAAGAGCAAGTGAGCTGTGGGCAGCAATGTGCTGTGAGGAACCTGGCCCTCCCACTCTGGGAAGAACTCCCACTTCAAGGAACCCCGTTATCAACCGGGCTGTACCAGGGTCCTTCTTGTTGATCAGCACACAGTCAGTGCCTGAGAAGTGGCTGAGGAGAAGGACCAGTGGTACATTAGAGGCCACCTCCACGGTGTCTGCTCTCCAACAGAGAGCAGAAAGCAACTGAGCCCCCACGCTGAGGACCATGCTCATAGACGTAGAGCTCAGAATCAAAGGAGGTTCTCTGAAGCAGGAAAGCCACCCCATGTTTCCATGAAAGCAGAGAACCTGCATAGAATGGGATGTGGGAAGAGGGGTTCCCCGGACCAGCAGGAGGGGCCCAGCGACAGCACCGTGTGTTCACAGGTCCACAGCTGGTAAAGCTGAACCCTGAGAGATAGCGGACATGGTGGCTGGTGACACCAGGGAGGAAGGGCAGGCAGAAGATGAGGGATTTTCTTGGCCACACGGAATTTCAGGCCTTTACCTTAACAGCAAAGGAAAGTTTCTGATCTGTTTTCAGGAAAAGGTGGATGGCATGATCAGAAATGTTTTGAAAGGCTGGCCTGGCTACTGTGAAGACAACAGCAGCCTTCAGGGAACAGGGCAGAATTCCTCCTGGTGGTGGTGGAGGTAGGGACTAGAGGCAGGCAAGGAGGAGAGGAGTGGACACCTGGAGATTTATAGAAGGAGTAAACTTTTAGAAGTCATGTTGGGAGTGGTGCGGACAGAAAGGAAGAAATTAAGGATGGTTTAAGGTCTTTTTTGTTCTTTTCTTTTTCCTTTTGTGGTACTGGGGACCGAACCCAGGGCTTCACACATGCTAGGCAAACACTCTACCACTGAGCAATACCTCCAGCCCTTTTCATTTTATTTTCCGACAGGGTCTTACTCAGTTGCCTCAGTCTCCTGTGTAGCTAGGATTACAGGCATGAGCCACTGAGTCTGGACAAAGATGGTTCAAATGTTTGATCTAAACTAGCAGGCAGATGGTTGTTCTTCTGATGAGAGGGAAAACTGACTTTGGGAATGAGTAGGGAGTCAAAAGTTTTATTTTGGACATGCTATCTTGAAGATACCCATTAACTTTCTTTTGTGAGGAAGACCAGGAGTAGGCACCCTGGCAAAGTTATGGTTTCTTTCTGGACTCTGGTGGGGAGTGATCAGGTGAACTCCAAGAGCCCAGGAAGGCTGAGTCAGGCCACAGCCCAGGGGGTCACCGCAGTCTGACACTTCCAAACCCAGGGCCAATTACTACATTTACAATTCACTGGGCTTTTAAATCACCAGGGAAGTTTTAACTAAAGTTAACTGCACATTAGGCAGACACATTATTACGATTTTTTTACTGCAGGCTGTTGACACAGCTAATGATCTATATCACTACGTGCTGGACAGTTCCGCTCTTCCTCAGGGAGATAAACTCCCAGGACTGATTTGTCCTCTTATCGACCCAGATGAAGATCAAAAGCAGAAACAAGCCCTTCTTGACCATTATGATGCCAGAAATCTGAAGTCTCTGCAGAGTAACTATTTAAAACCACTTGCCAATTACATTTACAACCCTTTTCTCCTTATTCTCTCCTTGTAGCTGAGGTTAGGCCTATATTGGTGTTGTCCATTTCAAAAGTCCACATGGCTTAGAAATTCTCATATCTTTTGGCTCAATGTTTAAATTATAGATGTGGCTTAGAAAAATGATTAGAATTTAAGAAGAAGCCATGTGCGGTGGTGCACACCTATAATCCCAGCTACTTGGGAGGTTGAGACAAAAGGATGGCAAGCTTGAGGTCAGCCTGGGTAACTTCACAAGATCCTTTCTCAAAACAAATAAAAAAGGGCTGGGAATGTATCTCAGTGTTACAGCACCTGCCTAGCACATATGAGGCCCTGGGTTCAATCCCAGTACTGCAATGGGGAAAAAAAAACCATAGGAAGAAAATTTTATCTGCAGAAATATTTGCCTTGATGCTACTTGTTAGACTCTAGAAGACCAGCAATGGCAGAAGGTTTAAAAAACACAGTATGAGTGCTGGAGTGGTGGCTCGGTGGTTGGTGTGCTTGTGTGGCATGCCCAAGGACCTGGGTTCAAACCCCAGCACCATATACACAACTAAGTATCAGAGAAACAAAGGCCAGATGAAAAAATAAAATTGATTCTTTCTCACTCTCTTCCTCTCTTTTTAAAAAACAAACAAACAAACAAAAACACAGTATAGGGTCTGAAGAGGTGGTTCAGCAGTTAGAGTGCTTGCCTGGCAAGTGCGAGGATTCCAATTTGAACCCCGGCACTACATACATAACTAAGTGTCAGAAAGCAAAAACCAGATGAAAAAAATAAATAAAATTGATTTAAAAACCCCATGCTATAGAGAGTCAAATGTGGAATAGGATACAGCCAAGAAACTGTTCATGAAGAATTTTCATTAACATGGAAAGCATTTGGGATAGATGGATGAAGCAGGATGCATATTTGATTACACATCATTAAAACTGTGTGAGAAAGAACCAGGACTGCATTCAGGTCAGAGATCAGAATGGCCCAGTGGAAGCCACTAGGTGGGAGGTTCCAGGCGACTGCTTTACTTTCTGGGCATTTTCGAGATTCTTCAGGATAAGCATGTTACTTTGATACTGGGTAGAGATTAGTATGTTTCCCCTTTTTTTAGGACTGGTGACTCAACTCTCTTACAGAATTCTAGGTTGTTCTGACTTTCCTGGGCCTTTTGGCCCCTGCTGTGGTAAATGTGGCCTTTGGTGAGTGTCAATAAACTGAAGAAGTGTAGCCTTTAGCTCTCCCAGCCTCCCCTTTCCCACCCTCTTTGTCGTGAAAGGGGGCACTGGGCAGAGAGGGCTGAGCCACAGGGCAGGTTCAGGGACCCTGGAATCTGGATGAGCTGGCAAGGCAGGGTGTGCTCTGGGTGTATGGACTTCCAGAAAGGAGAAGCCAGGCGGGTTTCAGAGCAGAAGACTGCCTGGCTCTGGCGGTCAGGAAGGGAAGGGGCAGACGGGAGAGAGCCTACACAAAGGGAAGCTGTTATGGTGGCCTGGCGAGGAGACCAGGCTCCGTCTCAGGCCAAGCTGTGGGGATGGAGTGTTGGGGACAAACAGGGAGCACGCACACACTGGACCATGCGACAGTGACGTCCAGGATGTGCCTCCCAGCCCCACTGTGCCCCTGGATCCCCTATGACCAGGTGAAAAAGGAGGGAGGAGAGAAGCACTGGGCTGTCGCAAAGGCACGGGGGCTAAGGGATGGAATTCCAGGGTTCTCCGGCCAGGAAGCTGTATCCGCGAAGTCTGACAACAAGGAAGCAGTGGTGACGGGACGTGGGACAGAAGGGCACCCCGGTTACTGAGTAGAGAGCCTGCAGTTACTGAATGCCTGCCAAGGGGTGGCGTCCTTTATCTGATGATGAGTGCCTGAGCTAGGCGCTACGGTTTCCATCGTACAGTTATTCTGTCCCCACCGCAACGAGACCCAGAATTCAACCTGTCCACGATCTTTGTCCTTCAGCAGTGTCACGACTTGGTGATGGTATGGATATGAAGCCAGGGACAGAGAAGTCACAGATACTGTTTAAGAGTCTCTGCCACGAGCAGTGGGGTAGACAGAACTGCTACTCCCCTAACGAGGAGGAAGGCGGGCCTGGGGGAAGAGTCTGGCTGTCTGGGACTGCTGATTGTAGGGTATCTGTGAGGGTCCAGTGTGATGACCAGGGTGCGGTAAGGATTGCTGTGAGGCTCAGAAGCGAGACTGCTCTGGAGATACAAACACAGCAGCCTTCAGCTGCTGGTAAGAGGGCAACTTGTCCCAAGAGAGTGCAGAATGAAAAGGGCACCGTGGGCAGAGTCCTGAGTTAGGACACTACAGAGGCCAAGAGAAGAACGTGTCTGAGGAGGGAGCAGTTGGAGCTCCGGCCTTCTAGGAGGTCAGTTAGAGGAGGAACAAGTGCCCGAAACAAGGATCGCTTGAGTTTTTAGCAGAAAGGACTCTACAGGGAGTGGTGGGAGCACAGATCAGGAGGTGACAGGTTGAAAGACGAGGAAATGCGGATCACAAATATATACAACTCTTTTGGGAAATTTGGACAGTTTTCAGGAAGAGGCAAGTGGAACAGGACAACAGGAGGAGGGACTGAAGAGGAGCACATCTGCCGGTGGCAGAGACAATGGAAACCAAAGAGTCAGTCTCCCAGCAGAGTCTGGCATGGTGGCGCATGCTTGCAATCCCAAAAAAATATTTAGAAAAAGCGCTGGGGATGTGACTCAGTGGCTAAGAGGCCCTGGGTTCAATCCTGGTACCCCAGCCCCCCCCAAAAGTCAGTCTCTGAGCTGATGAGGGGCTGGACTTTGATGTACAAGGGAAGACTCCTCCTCCTCTGCAGGAGCAGGTAAGGGTGGGCAGAGATGCCGGCAAAGCTGCAGATTGGGCAAGGGGATTGGAATGTCCTGGTATGTTTTTGTTCTTACCTGAAAAATAGAGGGTGGAATGATCCACAAGGAATGGGGACTGCGTGAGGGAAGGAGTGGAAATCCGAGGAAAGTGATGCAGGTTCAAAATTGCTCGTTTGCAAAGTAGGAAAAACAGCGACCAAGGAAGAGCCTACGGACTACCAGGGGCACTAAGGGCTCCTGGGGCACTCAGCTCTGACGCTGCGCTGGCAACCCATTGCCTGCTTGCAGGTCTTTTCTAGACACTGGCATGAAGTCAGGTTGGTCCAAAGCTGAGTATTTGCCAGAAAGGTCTGAGGAAAGAATAATGGGGTGAAGGAATAAGATGTGACATGGGAATGGACTATCGAGTCAAGGGGGAACAGGAGAGAATGAAAAGGAAAGAGGTACAGCTCAGTGGTGGAGCACAGTGCCCTAGCTCAGATCCCTGGCAGCATGAAAGAGAAAGGAAGGTGGGAGGGATGGGGCACATCTTCCGTCCCGAGCGTCTCCTCACACTAGCCTTGCATGCTCAGTCCCTGTCCCGATGCTAAGAGGAACCTGTTAAGTATGAGGCTCCAACTAGCCAGAGAGCAGCAGAACAGGCGTGGTCCCTGCTGCGCTTAGGGAATGGACGAGAACGGTGGGAACAGGCTAAGGGAGTCATTCTATACACTGTGCTGACCCCCACGTGCTTGCTTGCTTTCTTTAAAGAGAGAGGGAGAGGGCCGGGGGAGAAGGAGGGAGAGAGACAGAAAGAGAATCTTCATTTTTCCATCTGACCTTTGTTTCTCCAACACCTAGTTGTGTGTGTGGTGCTGGGGTTCAAACCTGGATCCTCACGCATGCCAGGCAAGGCAAGTGCTCCAACCACCGAGCAACCCCTCCAGCCCACATGCTTTTTCTTTTTCTTTCTTTCTTTCTTTCTTTTTTAAAGAGAGGGAGACAGAGACAGAGAGAGAGAGAGAGTGAGAGAGAGACGTGATTTTATTTAGTTTTTATGTGGTCTTCAGTGCTCTGAGACTTCGTTGTGTACGTGGTGCTGGGGTTTGAACTTACGTACTCGTGCATACTGGGCAAGCACCGTAACTGCCAAGCAACCGCTCCAGCCCCTTTTCATGTGACTTTTGTTGTTCCAACACTTCGTTGTGTACCCGTTGCTGGGGTTTGAACTTGCATACTTGCGCATGCCAGGGAAGCACCGTAACCACTGAGCCACCGCTCCAGCTCCCATGCTTTCTTTTTTAAAAAGCAATTTACCTTCAGCCCTGCCTGGCTTAAGCTGATAGGATATGTTATGTTCCTTAGCAAACTACCTGTTATCTAAAGGAGAAATGTAGGCCTGAAACGTCAATAAAAAGAATACAAGTACCCAGAAGCGAGGGACTTTTGTGACCCTTACAGAGACCAGATCCCAGAACTCAGGGAGATAAGAATAACTCTCCTTAACCAACAAATCTGTAAGAAAAGGTTCCAACTAGAACCGGTCAATATGGGCCAAAATGACTTAGTTGTCACAAGCAGTGGGACTTAAAAGTCTAATGTTATCCTGCTGTCAGTCAAGAGTCAAGGGGTGGACTTGGGTGGGAGACTCCGGAAACTTTACTGGGATCCTCAATAAAACTGGAGGGCAGGAGAGGTGCGATGTCCTTCTCTCTGAGAAGATCCACTCTCTCCTTTCAGAGTGTCCCCTTTTTCTAGCCCTTGTGGTAAACTCACACCTGTTATCCTGAACATGTCTGGAATCTTTCTGGCCTAATCACCAAGAATCAGGCTTTGAAGAGGTGGTCTCTGACTATCTGACTCAAGCAAACCTCTGTACTACTGTGAACCCCTGAGTTGTACTGGCCTAGAAATTGGTGAGTTCAAGGATGGGAGCAGTGGGTGGTACAGGAGGTAGAGGGAGTGGAGGTCAGGGAGCAGGCTGTGTCTGACCTTGGGATGGAGAATCACAAGATCCAAGGAGAAGTCAGGGACTGGTGAGCTGGAGGTGGGGTGCGGGATCCTCTGAGAGCTCTGAAATTCACCCAGGATGATGATACAACATGCTGTTTCTCAGATAAACCAAGCCACCAAACACATCCCTACAGGTATGTGTGTAGGTGTCTACTAAGTGCAAGGTTCAAAACATAAACGAGAATCTACTCGCGTAGCACACATGGACGCAGAAGTGGCAGGCATCACCTCTTTCCTGATGATGCCCTAGTTTCATTTATAGGGTCACCCTCACCTGCTTCCAGTCTCAACTGCCAGCTTTTGGCCTATATTTGACAGTTCTAAGGGAAGCCCATGTGCCTGTATGTCATTCATCAGAAAGCCAAGCCAAACATGCACAGCCCATTCTGGTCCTAGGAATGGGTGTGTGGCCCAGCAGTGGCCCACCAGCTGGCAGCAGCTGTTTGCCAAGGGTCTCTGTCCATGAGGGCCAACACCATCACAACCAACTTGCACTGGCCTGAGAACAAACAGAACTCCCAGAAGAATCAGGAGCAAAAGAACTGCAGGAGAGAAGACCCAGCCAAGGTGTTCCCGGTCACCTTTGGGACCTCAAGTGTGCACCACTCCTGAGGACACTCACACCTAATATGTCTGCCCGTGCCATTAGCCTCTCCTGATCATTCTCACCACACAGCTGAGTAATCTTTGTAAAATACAAACTCTAAGACGCGTCCCTGTCAGTGCCTCGGCTGACTTCCAGCATGTGGAGGGATGGAAATGAGTTAACCTTGGTCCAGGCGCTGGAGTTCAGTTGCCTCCATGAACAAATACAGACTGATGGAAGGCTGATGTGCGCCAATCAGGCTGGCCCTCGGGTGGAGTACAGAAGTCACAAGCACCAGTGTAGGTGCTCCCTGCCTGAGTGTGGACAGGCCATGCTTGCTCCTGCCTCTGTGCTCTCTGCTGTACCTGTGAAGCCCTTCCCCCATCCTTTTTTTTTTTTTTTGGTAGGGGAGAGGAAGGTGGAGAGAGAGAGAATGAATGAATCAACTTTATTTTTCCATCTGGCCTTTGTTTCTCCAACACTTAATTGTGCTGCTGGGGTTTGAAC